>PVIY010003319.1:0-115313 GCA_004026745.1 Myrmecophaga tridactyla | reverse complement strand
CCTATACTTTAAAAAAAAAAAAAACATGGTTTTTCCTATTAGTAACACTTTGCTTAGAGTGGTAGTTTGTTAAAATTCATGAAATAATATTATTATAATTATGGTATTAATTATAGTCCAAAGTTTATGTTAGCTTTTACTTTTTGTGTTGTATGGTCCTATGGTTTTTAAAAATTTTATTCTAGTCAAATATATACAACCTAAAATTTCCCCTTTAAACTACATTCAAATATATAATTAAGTGGCATTAATTGTGTTCACAATGTTGTGCTACCATTACCACTATTCATTACCCACAATTTTCCATCATCTCAAGCAGAAACTCTACCAATTAACATTGAATCTATATTCTCTACCCCCAGCTCAACTCCTGGTAACCTGCATTCTAGTGTTTGACTCAATGAATTCACTTGTTTTAATGATTTCATATCTGTGAGATCATACAATATTCGTCCTTTTGTGTCTGCCTTATTTTGGATACATTTGAAAACACGGGTGGCCCTTGAAGACATCAAGTTGAGTGAAATAAGCCAGGTACTCATATTTTCTGTTGAAATGTTTCTGTCGTTGGGTCATAGTTCTAGATAAGTAATTTTTTAAATTGTTTTCAGAATCATCTCATCATACACACAAGACCATAAAAGAAATACTATAGAGCTTTGACATCCATTCACTCATTTGTTGAAATTATTAATTGGTTCTACAATAAACTCTCCTGATAAGTTTTATGGATGATGCTTCCTAGACAAATGCTGAAAAAGTGACTGACATGCTGACCAGTTAGAGAAGCTGCTACTCTTCCAAAGAACTTCCTATTTTCTGAATAATTATCCATGATTGAATCAATGGAAAAAAAACCTGCCTCTTACACTGCATTATCGAAAGCTAGCTTATGGTAAAATACATTTAAAAACTATCCTGGAAATGGTAAGAAATACACTTAAGGGAGACAAAGGCATGCCTCTGAACAGAGTTGGGTCCAATTTCCTAAGCAGGTTGTAATAACTGCTTTTCTCTTAAGCTTTAGGCCCCTATTTTGCTGGATTTGCTCTTATCACCAATAGTTTGTTCTCTTCATCTGTAGGGACTTTTTCTAGCACATTTCAGCCAGAAGGGCAGGAGAGCAGCTGTCTCCACCGGAGAAACCAATTATTTGCCAAATGGAAAGGCTTCTGTCTGAATTCATTGGCTGTTTTCCCCACCACCCCAGGGTATAATGTAGTCATTGCAATAAACTAAGCCTTGTTTAGATCTGGACCAGACTTACTCTAGCTTTTACAAGACCTAAAGATCATATCTATTTCTTTAAAGTCCTCATATTTAGAAACAGTGTTTTGTTAAGTAAGCAAGAGTGATGATGCACAGAGGTGGATTTAATGTGAAGCTGGCAAAGTTGAGAGAGAAAGAGAGAGAGAAAGAAAAAAGATATATACATTTTAGTCCACACAAAATCTGGATCTATCGCCAGCTGTACAAATTCACATTCTTTTAATCTCAGTAGAACGTAAACCTTCATAATCAATTACTACTGCAATCTGAATTTTTTTCTATTTTTATGTCCCATTCGAAAGGTTCTAAACACTGAAAGGGAAGTCTCAGGATAGCATTTATATGGTTCATCTAAATAATTAAAAATTCATAAATGGAATATTGAGGGATTATCCTTATAGCATTGCTATGTGAAACCAAAATAATAAAGTATGTAAAACTGTTAAGTTATTTTTAACAATTCATGATACCAAACATATATTTAGTAAGTATTTTGTGGATACATAAGTGGGTGGATAATTTATTGAGTTACTCTTGCCAGGAGACAATAGGCTGCGGACTATTTCTCAGTTTGTATATCTTATATATTTTTTAAATTTTATGTACCACCAGTCTATTGAAGACTATAAAATGCTCCTTGATAGAAACAAAAAATTTACTTTTTCCAAATTCATTCGTATTGATAGGCATGTATTTAGGACAATATTAATTGTTACAAGTAAGCCCATGCAATGCTAGATAGCATGTACTCTTAGCTGAATAACAGTAGATGAGATAATCTCTTAATTTAAATGAATTCCATTCTGGTTGGTGTAGGTCTTTGGTAGAAATTTATTTTTAGGACAAAATCATCTGTGATATTGATTTTAGTTTGCAAATTAAAAAAGTCTCATAATATTTCTAAAGATTGATAGCAATCATATTCAATGGATTAGTTTTTTTAAAATGTCTTGTCAGTTAGTATATAAACTGAATTTTTAGCTCACTTAAGTTTAAATTAGAAGAAATGCATATTCTATATTTATAATATTTACATGAAAAATAAGTATTTTTAAATGACTAAGTAAGACCTAGAGGAAAGTGACCTGGGCAGATATGTACAAAAAAGCAGATGCATTTTAAGGAGGTAACATGAAGAATTTGATTAGATGAGAAAAATAAAAACACTCATGTCCTCAGATGTAACGTAATGGCAGCAGGAGAAAATTTTCTAGGCATTATTTTGAAATATACAAGGAATTACACTGAAATTGACGCTTGAAAGAATCTGAAAACCATGACAACAGTTCTGTAAGGGGCTAGTAATTTGGCTATACAATTAAATTGGAATGTGTTCAGTTAGCAGATTGTGCAAATAAAGAAGCATCTAGGCTCCGGGTGTGCACTTCTTGATCTTTCTTTTGTTTGCTTTTTTATGAGGACACCCCATGGCTTTTTGTTGTTGTTGGGTGGTGGTTGTTTCTCTCCACATTAAATTAGCTTTCAGCACTAATACACTCCTTAGGTTTATTCAGGAGCCTTCCAGGCTGCAGAGTTCTGTTTTGTCAACAGATGGCGTAAGACATGATTCTCCAAGCTCAATGACTTCAAAACATTTTGCTATCACTGTTTCAAAGTTAGTTTGAAATTATTTTCATGCTACAGTTGAATGGAAACAATCTTCATTGGATTTAAAATGCCATTGGGAAAGGTGACACTGTATGGGAATTAAAAGGAATTTTGTTTTCTTTAAGGACAAAGAAAAAATGTGACACAAAATAAGGAAACCTACCACAGTTTACTATCTACCATTCCTTCTATTCCTGATATCCCACAATGCATCACTCAAATTATCACCAAAATATGAATGGCCGTGTGCACTCAGACAATTCTCAACAAATTCTTGCTTTGTCATTTTGTTAGTGTAAATTGCTGTACTATCACTATATTGCATTTTAGTGCCATGATAATAGCTAATGGAAATTTTAATATACATTTGGATAGAAACATAAAAAAGAAAACTGCCAAATGTAATATAAGAGAAGAAAGCAATCATATTTGATGAATTTTAGGAATATAAGTCACTTTTGACATCTTGGCTCGTCCAAAGTCACTCAGGAGTACCTCAATTTCCGGTGCTCTTGTGAGTCATATCTCTCTGGTAATAGGGATGGATTAAATCTTGAGCACAAAATCTTGTTCTGCCTCGGCCTTTCTCTAGGGAACCTGAGAGAGGTATAAGCAAGACGACTTGACTAGGAAAAGGAATTTTTTATTAATACCTGGAGATTTGATGCCAAAGCCTATTTAACTGATAACTCCTCTACTTGCAGAACTGGCTTGGAGATCTTTGCCTAGACTAGGAGGTTAGAAGCCTTGCCGTTTGAATAGCCCTCATATGCATGGTGCACTGGTGGTGATGTTACTGTCGGAGGGAGGGCAGTTTTGCCTTTCCAGAGAGACAAACAAAAATCTCAAGAACATTTCTAAAGATGAGAGAGGCACAGAGTGGAAGAAGCAAACATGGTGAGGTGAACCTAGCAGCCATCAGCCTCCGCCTTCAACTCTTGTGGCTTCCTTTGTTCCTCTCTGAACTATCTCATGCTGGGTTCTAATCGAACCTATGTTTATTTTACTATCTTATGTGACTTTTAAAATTTTTTCAAAAGCTATTTGATATTATTTTGCTATTTTATTGAATGTTTACTGGCAGAAATTGTTTTCATCAAGTGGAACGAAGACTATCTACCATTGGAAATTTTTTAAAATGTCAAGAAAAATATGATTTATTTGTGATATTCAAAGCAACTCTGTCATATTATTTTACATTATGCACTATTCCATTGTAGACACTCTTTGCATAATAATGCTGAAAATTTATGAATAACTTAAACAATTCATATTATTAGTTCACTTAATGGCAGCATTATCTCAACTTTTTAAACATATATGGCACAGCATGAAGCTTTAGATGAATCAAGTCTATAGAAGAGATGTGCAAAAATCGGTAAAAAGATCAAATAGTTCTTTTACTGCACACAGGAGAAAGGTTGGAATTTCTTGGCTGCTTTGTCCTTCCTTGTTTATGGTCTCATTTTCTCTCACTTTACGTTTTAGCACTTCTCTTCAATCTCTGTTACTTTGGGCTTCAAGAAAATTCATTTCGTACACTAAAATGTACAAAATGTAAAAAGGTGCCTATTTTCATGTAAAGAAATATTTTTTCATAAAATGAAAGATTAATTTGTAAGGAAATCCTCAAGTGACAGAAGAGGACAGATTAGCAGAAGTAGTGAATGAACTTCAAGGATGCCCTGTAGAACATGCTAAAATTGATTTTGCATATAATACATGAGAAATAAATGTATTTTTAAAAATTTTTACTAGTTATGTATACTGCTTCAAATGATTTATGAAGAAATAACTCACAATAAATAACAAGAAAGGATGAAAGAATGTTGGATATACTTCTGTGTTCAGTAGTGACTTTTTAAATTCATTCTATGATATTATGGATGGCTTTTAAGTGCAAATGTGTAGCAAAATCCTCCACTCCCATTCATGGATGGAAGGAGTTGTGGAGTTTCTAGCTTGTTGTGTAGGAGCTGGGAGCAGTTATAGAATTAGGAGAATTATAAAAGAAATTTTAAAATTAAATGCCTAAGATAGAAAGAATATTTTGTTAAATAGTAAAAAAGCAAGGATTGATAAATAAAATAAAGCCAAAATAGGAAGATGTGAGATCATTTACATCTGCCTATTAGTGACTTCTCACTGCAGGAAACAAAAAGTTTAAGCCAATCCTAGCCTCAAAACAAAACAAAAAAAACTACAATCAATGCCAACTTTCATAAAAAAAAATCAGCCCAGTTAAAATTATTCTTATCTCTCAGGTCTCACATAGGAAGATCTGCAAACCAAGATCACTCTTCTTAAAGCCTTCATATACAGGCAGTACATTAACCTGATAAAACTTATATTAGGGACTGTGGTAGATTGAGTAATATGCCCCGATTTAGATACTGTCTTAATCTTAATCCACATTCCTATGACCGTGAACCTACTGTGAACATTTTTAGATATGCAGTGGCCCAATGAATGAGGGTGGGTGTTAATCTGGGTTACTGAAGTCCTTTATGATGATAAGAAATTCAGGCAAAGGCAGAGAAAGCCACGGAGAGGACCCAGGGGCGGAAATAAGTGGAACTGGTTGCTGGAAGTTGCCAGGAAGCAGGAGGACAATGAAACTGGGGAGAGAAAGGAAAGACTTATGCAGCAATGCAAAGCAGGGACACCAGAAGGCTATAAACATGGTAGAGAAAACATCACCTTGTGGACTGTGCAATTTTGGACTTCTCCTAGCATCAAGCCTGGGCATCAGTAAATTGCCATTGTGTTGAGCCTCCTCGTTGTGTAGTGTTGTGAATGCACACTGGAAAACTGAGGAAGGGGCGGATGGATGAGGAAGCAATACAATAGCCTGATTTCGATGGGATTTCTTCAACTGGTAGATTTAGAAATATATATATGTACAATAAGATATGATTAAATGCTTTAATACAACGCCAAACAAACACTGCCTAAAATCTATTAGGTAGTACGTAGGTATTTGTTGAATCATTATTTTTTAATGATGAACTATGATAAATGGCTACACAGATGCTATGGAAACCAGTAAAAGGACAAATATCTCTCTCTTTTCTCTCATCTACTAATATATACTTATATGTTATGAATCTATGAAGTATTTTTTATAAATTGGATGTGATTTATGTTGGATACTACATTTTCTCAAAAAGAAGCTGGGTTATTCTGTACAGAAAGCAATTGCATGGCTCAAATACTTGTATTTTTACTGGATTTTAATTTAACATTTTCCTGTTTTTGGTTCTCCTGAATTAACAAAATGAGTATTTTTCCTGTGGTTGGTAATTTTGGTAGAAAGTAAATGATATTTCTACCACTGGAGAGTGAGCAAGTATACATGCCATATTTTCTAGAACAGTCCCATTAATTTTCTATAAAGATAATGTGTTATATAATAAATTTTAATACAATTATATGCTGTGAATTTTTCATGTAAATTGATTAACAATTATAAAAGAAAATTCATTTTATGTCATATATTCCATTTTTTATTCAAAATTATTACAGGAAAATAAATCCCAAAGGATATTTAATAATTTAATGAGAAGGTAAAATGCTTCCAATTTACCTGATGAAAAGCATAAACTCTCCTCATATTTCTTGTTCTCCATTTAAATTTAAAAATATGTCATGTGTAATAGTTATTTTTACCTTTTCAATTCCAATTTCTTCTTTCTTCTGGTAATATAACACATATATCCTGTGATTTTCTGTGAAAACTCATTCCAGATAGTCTAAAATGATTGGACCTACTCATAGTTAGTTAATTAAGGCCTTGCTCTCAGACCAACTACCAGCCAGCCAGCCTCGCTAGTTCAGGAATGGGCTCATTATTTGATCTCACCCAACAGCAGAATAATAATGATAATAATAACAGCAGAGATTTTTCTGCAAAAGTAGTATGGTAACACTGCTAAAAAGGCTTTTATAAATTATTTCCTTTTTTTAATAATGAAGTTGTGGTTTTAGAGAGCAATTATGAATAAAATATAGACTTTCCATACAGTCCCCTCCCCACACCTTGCACTGGTATAAACATTTCTTACAATTGATGATAGCACATATTTATAATTGTACTATTAATTAAAATCTGTGGTTTAACTAGGGTTCATTGTGCAGTATAGGTCCAATTATCTTTAATTTTTTTTCTGTTACCATATATATAATGCAACATTTCCTCTTTTAATCATATTCAGTGCTGTTAATTGCATTCAAAATATTGTGCTGCTATTACCCCCATCCATTACCAAAACATTTTCATCATTCCAAACAGGAACCCTGTACATTTTAACTTAACTTAACCTCCTATTCTCTATCCCCACCACATCTCCTGTTAACCTATATTTTAGATTCTAATTTTGAGTTTGCTTATTCTAATTGTTTCAAATTAGTGAGCTCATACAATAGTTGTCCTTCTTTATCTGATTTATTTCACTCAATATAATGCTTTTGAGGTTCATTTATGGCGTTGCAAGCATAGGGACTACATTCTTCTGTTATGGCTGAATAATATTCAATTGCATGAATTATACTAAATTTTGTTTATCCATTCATCAGTTGATAAGCACTTGGTTGCTTCGCCTTTTGGCAATTATGGACAAGGCCATTATGAACATCAGGGTGTAAATGCCAGTTCGAGTCCCTGCTTTCAGTTCTTTTCTGTTTATACCTAGTAGTGGGATTGCCAGGTCATATGGTAGTTCTATTCCCAGCTTTGTGAGGAACTGACAAACTGTCTTCCACAGCGGCTGCACAATTTTCCATTGCCATCAACAGTGAATATAGTTCTGTTTTCTCCACATCCTCTCAAACACTCAAAATTTTCTTTCTTTCTTTCTTTCTTTTTTAAACAACAGCCATTCTAATGGATGTGAAATGGTATCTCATTGTGATTTTGATTTTCACTTCCCTGATGGCTAATGATGTTGAGCATCTTTATGTGCTTTCTGGTTATTTGTATATCTTCTTTGGGGAGTTGTCTGTTCAAGTCCTTTGCCTGTTTTTAAATTGGGTTGCTTGTCATTTTGTTGTTAAGTTGAAGGATTTCTTTGTATATTCTGGGTGTTAATCCTTTTTTGGATGTGTGGTTTCCAAATATTTTTCCCCTTCTGTAGGTTGTCATTTTACTTTCATGATAATGTCCTTTGAGCTACAAAAGTTTTTAATTTTGATGGTATCTCATTTATTTATTTTTTCCTTTAGTTGCTTGGGCTTCAGGTGAAAAGTCTGAAAAGGCATTGCCTAATGCAGGGTTCAGAAGCTGCTTCTCTATGTTTTTATTCTAGGACTTTGATCATTCTAGCTCTTACATATAGGTCTTGAGTTTAGGTCTATTTTTAGTTGATTTTTTGTTTATGGTATGAGGTAGGGACCTCTGGGTTTACAAATATAGATTCAGTTTTCCCAGCACTTTTTGTTGAAGAGACGGTTCTTGCCCAATTGAAATGGTCTTTGCCATCTTGTCAAATCAGTTGAGCATAAATGTGTGAGTTGATTTCTGAACTCTCAATTTGATTCCCTTGGTCTATATTCTGTCCTTGTGTCAGTACCATTCTGTTTTAATTACTGTGGTTTTACAGTAAGTTTTAAGAATGGCAAGTGTGAGTCCTACAACTTCATTCTTCTTTTTCATGATGGTTTTAGCTATTCAGCTCCTCTTACCCTCCATATCAATCTCATGATTGGCTTTTCCCTTTCTGCAAAGAAGATTGCTGGAGTGTTGGATGGGATTGCATTGAACTGTAAATTGCTTTGGTTCAGGTTGACATATTTATTCTTCTAATCCATGAGCATGTAATATCTTTCCATTTATTTAGGGCTTCTTTGATTTCTTTTAACAATGTTTTGAAGTTTTCTATGTACAAGGCCTTTACATCCTTGGTTAGATTTATTCCTAGATATTTGATTCTTTTAGTTACTCTTATGAATGGATTTTTTTTCCTGATTTCTTCTTCCAACTCTTCATTGCTTATGAATAGAAAAAATTCTAATTTTGAGGCATTCTCTTGTACCCCACAACTTTGATAAATTTATTTATTAGCTCTTGGAGTTTTGTTGATGATTTTTTCCATGATTTTCTGTATGTAGGATCATATCACCTGCAAATAAAGAAGGTTTTACATATTCCTTTCTAATCTAGTTGCCTTTTTTTCCCTTTGCCTATTTGATCTGACAAGAGCTTTCAGTACAAAGTTGAATACAAGTTGTGAAACTAATTTGAAGTCTTTCTTCTTTTTTAATATAACCATTTAGATCTATAAATTTCCCTCACACCACTGCCTCCACTGCATCCCATAAGTTTTGGCATGTTGCATTTTCATTTTCATTTGTCTCATGATATTTCCTAATTTTACTTTTGGTTTCTTCTTTAAGGCATTGATTGCTTATGAGTATGATGTTTAATTTCCCCGTATTTGTCAATTTTACCTTTCAGCCTGTTACTGATTTTGAGCTTCATTCCATTGTAGTCAGAGAAGATACATTGTATATTTTCAATATTTTTAAATTTATTGAGTCACTTTTTTTGTGACTCAACATATGGTCTATCCTTGAGAATGATCTGTATGCACTGGTGAAAAACGTGTGTTCTGTTTTTGTTGGGTGCAGTGTTCTATATATGTCTGTTAGGTGTAGTTGATTTTAAGTATCACTCAAGTCTTGTATTTCCTCTTTAATCTTCTGAGTAGATGCTGTATTCATTATTGAGAGTGGTTTATTAAAGCCTACCACTATTAATGTAGAGTCATCAATTTCTCCCTTCAAATCTGCCACTATCTGCTTCATATGTTTTGGGGTTCTGATAGGTGCACATGTGTTTATAATTGTTATATCTTCTTGTTGAACTGTCCCCTTTGTCAGTATATCTTTGTCCCTTGTAAGTGTTTTTGACTTATAGTCTTTTTTATCCAATATTACTATAGCCATCCCAGCTCTGTTTTAGTTACTACTTACATGGCATGTATTACTTTACATCCTTACACCATTAGCCTACTTATATCTTTGAATTTAAGGTGAGTCTCTTGCAGACAGCATATATTTGGGTCCTACTTTTCTATCCATTCAACCAAACTCTGACTTTTGACTGGGAAGTTTAATAATTTACATTTAAATTCACTACTGATAATACAGGATTTCTTTGGCTGTTTCGCCATTTAGCCTTTCTAAGTCTTATACCTTTTTTCTGTCCCACACTTATGTTAATTCTTACTTTTATATTAATTTGATTTTTTATGTTGTACCATATTGATTGCTTTCTCATTTCTATCTGGATATATTCATCTATTTTCTTTGTGGTTACCATAGGATTATAATTTAACATCATAGATGTAGAACAATTATATTTTCTTTTATAGCAGTGTAACTTCAATAGGATGTATCTATACTTTGCTTATACTCCTCTGTGCCCCCAACCATGTTTTTTGTACTTGTTACCATTTGTATATTGTATGCCCCAAAACATCAATATATCATTACTTCATCTTCTTGAGCATTTTTAAGATCATTTTTTTAAATTGCTTTTTTTGGCATATCGACATTCTCTTCTTCATCATTGGTGTTTTCTGGATTTTTATCCTCTTCCTTTAGATGAGCCGTCATTTACTCTTTGTCTGTCTTGTAATTTTTTGTGGCACATTGTGCATTTTAATATTTTAAAATGTTAACTCTGGGATTTATTTCCTCTGATATTGTTTCTTGGTTTTGTAATCAACTGGTGATAAAAACATTTTCTTGAGCTTCATCCTTCCTATCAGGAAGGTCTTCCCAAGGCAAATGCAGCATGCAAGGTGTTCCCTGTCTTTCTGGGCCTCTGTCTTGTCCAAGCTCTGCTTGTTAGTTGTTCTGGAGTTCCCCTATTTACAGGAGCTTGGTTGTACCCTCTGTTCTCCAGGAGACAGACTTCCCTCTTCCAGGTGTTTTAAGCTGGCCGTCTTTGTTCCTGACTGTCCAACTATATAGTTTTTTATACTCCTTTCATTGTCTCAAGTTGCATTTGCCTAGAAGAAAAATCCTGGAAGGAGGGCACACTGGAGAAGACTTTCCCAGCTGGAACAGGGCCAGGGACCCACAAAGGGGGCACAGACCAGCTCCAAAGTGCCCTGCGGAAGGGGATCAGGAAAGGCACTATGAACTTATTCCTGTGGCTCTTCAAAGCTGATGTGCCCCACAAACCTAGCCCTTTAGATAAAAATTCTCTATAGCCCTGAGGAAGTGCAGCATCTTTAAGTCTCCACTGTCACTACCCCTGATGGGAAGGATTGAAACAATAGCTGCCACTGCCATTGTCCAAAGAGGGCTCAAACAATAGTGGCCCTTAGAGCTGGCCCATAGCAATCAGAATCTGTTAAAAGCCATGGTCTGTGATCACCTGTGCACACGCCTGTTCTTCAGGAAGAGAATTTTTATGTCCCTTTCTGCCACCAGCAAGTCAGCCAGGGGTTGTATCCTAGGGCAGCCTCCCATCAGAGTGGGGGAATGGTTGCTGGTAGCTGCCATGTGGAGAGAGCAATTTAGTTTTTTTTACATTAATTTATCAGCCTCTTCTTCCCACTGTTCCCTGGATGCTGTACAGTTTTATTCTGGCCTCCAAAGTTTCAAAATGGTTGTTTCAGTCAGTAGCTACCTGCTTAAAAGTTGCTTTTCTTGCAGGACTGAGTTCTGGAGCTCCCTACTCTGCTATCTTCTATCAACCCTTGAAAAGTCCTTTCATTTTCAGAGGGCTTGGCTCAAGTAATGTGCTAAGTCATTATTAACTGAACTGATTAATATCGATTGCAAAACGATCTTTAATCTGAATTAAGAATGAAAGGAGTTTTGTTACTTTTTTTATTGCCCAGTAAAGGCTGTCTCTAAGTCATAAGTTAAAGAGTGTATACTAAACCCAAATAGTCAAAATTAGTTCTAATTTTCCTTTTTCAAATGGAACAGATTCACATCTGTAAGAAATCCCTAACACAAGCTATATTTTCCCTGCTGTCCAAGATCAAGGTCCTCAGTCAAGAGGTCACATGTAAGGGCTCTCATGAACGCTTCATAATACTAGTTCTGACGGGAATAAGTCATGATACAGGCAACCACAGACCATCCACAGCTAGCATAAGGATAAGTCTCCCAGTATTTAGCTATGCCAATTTCAGCTTGAATGAAAGCAATCCTTCTCTGGAGGAAGTTCCCAGAGATTTATAGGAAAATTTTTAGATAGGGCCATCTAAGTCAAAATTCTGAGTCTCATGTAAAGGGAAAGATGACCTCTAAACCTAGGAATAAATGTGATTAAAATATATGACCCCATTGTCAAAATTGAATATATTAAAAAAGAAAAAATAATAGATTTTTACTGTGGATTCTAAACATAGTAACACTCTGAAATATTCTTGAAAAGGAAGTTCCAGGGAGCAGTGAAAAGCCATTCTGATTTTTTCCATGATTGCCTGCCATTATTTATCCATTGGCTGCCAACCTAAAATAGGCAGATGTCTCTGTTTGATACCCAAGCCTGTTCTTTAATGGGTTGGCTCTCAGTCCACTACATTTTGTCAGATTACAGTATATTCTGAAGTCATTTCTCATCAGGTCCCTTTTCAGTGGCTCCGCCTGCTTCCCAGACCCTGCTGCTCTGTCCCAGTATTGAGCACATAGAAAGAGGGTCATCAAATCCCCATCAAATCCAGGCCAGTCCAATCTGGCACCTGAAGAGTATGTTCGGCTGTTAAACCCTGGAGGTAGAAAGCCTTTTGTTTAGTGCCAGAGCTCTTATTAGGTTAACTAACTCATTCCAGAACATATCTACCCAGGGTACAGAAAGCTGGTGGTAAGGAATCTGCATGCCGTTTGTTTCTTTAACTGAAATTTCTGAAGTTTTGTTTTGCCTTAGATAAATCAAACCTTTTTCCTGAGCCTACAATTGTTTGTCTTCCAATTAGAGTTACACCTTCACACCAAATGCCAAAATGTTTATGTACAAAGATCAAAAATGGACAGGATGAGAGAGATTGAAAAAGTGAATGGTTTTATTTTGGGAAATATTTAAAATATAATAGAAAGTATTGTGTTTGAGGTAATTTTTACTTTGACATTGTAATTTATTAATTATAAAAATACATATAAATTATAAATATAAATTATATTTATATTTAAAAATGTAAATTATAAAAAATAACCTATTTTTTGGAATGTTTATATATAGGGGAATAATCAAGAACCATTATCTGCCTTGTATTTAAAACTTGAGATGATACTTTGGGTGATATAAGATACACATGAGATAGATATTCTGTGAGATCTTGTAAGCTAGTTTTTGGAAAAATATGGCAAAATTTGACAATAGAAAAATAATATTAATACTATCTAATTTTGTTTAATAGAAACTATGTGTACTACATTTGCTTAGAAGATTGAGGTCAGAGAGAATGGAAGGAGCCCAATAGATTTCATGATGATACTTGAAAGGGCCTTAAGATATTAGAAGAATTTGAAAACATGAAAGAGAGAGGGGAAATGTATTCCAAAATGAGTTTGACCTTGTGAAACCTTAGATAGAGAACCCAATCAAGACTACCCAGGCTTCTGACCTATGGGGTTGTGAGATAAATAGCAAATGTTGTTTTTAGCCAATAACTTTGTGGTGATTTGTCACACACTAATTAAAATTAGTACCCAAAGCTTGTTGCACAACAGAGTGTACAGTGTACATATGTATACCTAGAAATCTTAAATTCTTCTTTTTTTATTAACACATTCGGTGTTATTTTAGAGATACTCATTGTCTTAGTTTTCCAGGGCTGCTATGACAAATACCACAAATGGGTTTGGCTTCAACAATGGGAATTCATTGTCTTACACTTTTGGAAGCTTGAAGTACATGGTGAAGACATCAGCATGGCTCGTTTTCTTCTGGAGTCTGTAGCATTTTGGTGCTGGCCAGACATCACATGGTGATGTCTCACTCCTCTGCTTCGAGTGATGGACAGCATCCAAATTTCCTTTGCGTATAAGGACTTTAGTCATATTGGATTAAGGTCCACCATGACTTAAGATATCTTAAAAAATAAGATATCTTATTTACAAATTAGTCTATAACTACAGGACCTGGGACTTGAACATGCTTTTTTGGGAGATATGATTCAAACTACCACTCTCCTTCTATGTGGTATGTCACAATTTGTAAGAGTTTCCTCATTGCCATAACCAAGGAGTGGGCCTGTGACACACAAAAAAAGGTTCACCTAATACTTTCTTCCCAGACTTTGTATCTTCAATAAACACAAAGAGTAGAAATATTTGGAACTGAATTGACATTAAATTATCACCTTCAAAATCTAACTCATGATTCCTGAGTCCCCTTTGATTCTATGAACTCCTTTAAATAATTTCAGCAAATTTATTTTTGAAAATAAACAATGCCATTTTTGGTTTCTTGCACCTGAAGGATCATATTATTATGGTCAGTTTGTCATGTGAAATAATATTTTGAAAGTTTAATCTTGATCATTAAAAATATTGAAACCAAGATACCATAGAAACCATGTATCTCAATCCTGTAGGATATGGTTTGGAAGTCAGTAAAACAGATAAATATGGATGAAAAGAAAGCTCCATTTTTCAATGTGGAAATAAGATATGCTGCCCACTTGTGTATTTTGGGAAGAGTCCAGTGGCTGCTGTGAAAGGAGAGGACTCTCTCAAACTTTCTAATCGCTTGGAGTTTGTGCTTTCCATATATTTTCCAAAATCTCCAATTACCCAGATGGCAATGGCAAGTCTTTTATTACAGAGAATAAGTAAAATGGAGTGCTGTGCTTCAGATACCTGGGGAAATATTAGCATGAATTAGGATTAAATTACAATCTCCTAGAAAACGTATCTGAGAAGGACCTTTCCTTGTTTGGCTCCTATTTAGTCATGAGAATTGTTTGGCCCAACTGCATGGCTGTCAATCTCAATTCATATTGATAAATTCCCATTCTCTGATATGTAATGAAGTAGATGATGAGTGTCTAACTTTTGATGTGTGTGTGTGTGAGATCTTAATGTTCCAGAGCCAGAGTTCCTTTAATTATTCATATTTGCAAGGGGACCCACTAGAAATGTCACTGTATCTCAAAGAACAAGCCCAGAGGCCCTAATTAAGTAGTTAGTACAAATCTTAAAAACCTGTGCAGATGTCCTTGACTGTGGCATCTTCAAATTCAATGCCCACATAATTTATCTTCCCTAATATGTCTTTAAAAAGAGGTAAGTTTATATTTATAATTCTGTTCTTATTATTGCTCATGCTTACTGGTTATATATTCTAAATATCTGCATTCCAACTGTAGCTCTTTGATTATTTTGATCACAAAATTTGTTCCATCAATGTACTCTTGCATAGTGCAGCATGTAACATGTTTAGTTAGTCATTACAGTCATTAAGAACTGATAAATGAGAACCCCTGTGTTGTTTCTTTCCTCTAAAATCTTTTCTGGAACCATAGCATTTCCATTGTTCCAATGACTGTGAACAATAGAGCCATGAAGAATACGACATGTCTGCTAGGTCTAATTTCTTTTTCCTTTTATAACCTTTCATTCGAAGCTATGACAGTAAATCTAAGGAAATTTTCAAGCTCAAATTCCTTGGTTTAATGGAAATGAAAAGCCATAAACAGTTTTGAAAAAGCATCTCTTTTACATACTCCAGGACAATAAATCCCCTACTTTTGGTTTGGGGGAAGTCTGTGGAATTTAAAAGCAGAAAATTCTTGGTTTGGATTCCACTTCCTCATTATGCTGTGTGATCTTGAACTAGATTGCTAAACTTTTTTTAACATCAGTTTCCAATTATACAAATGCGACTAATAATAATTTAGGCTACATTTTATAAACATCACCTATTTACAGTTGCTTTAAACAGTGCAGGTAGACTCATTCCTTAGTAACTGCCTCCACCCAGTAACTTGCTGTAGAACCCCATTCACCTTGGATTCTCTTTTCTGTTGCAGAGAAGAGTACCTGTCTTGCCATGCTCAGGAGGATGTAATAGTTTTTCAAAGTTTAGAAAAAGAGGATGTAATAGTTTTAAAAAAGATGTTAATTGAATGCCTTTAGAAAAACCATTGTTAAAGTAATAACAATTAGTTATGGCATTTTGAAACTCTATGATCTTGGAGTATTGTTCTCTCTAGATGTTGTTTTCCAAGAGGATTGCATGCAGTGATGAATGCAAAGCAAAAGCCCAATGGAAATTTTAGACATGATCATTTTAGTTGTTGATATTAACATCTTATCTTATGCTATTCCACCAATAACTTTACCATATGTCTCTTATTGTATGTTTTATGTATCTTGATCATTAGTAAACTCTGCTGTTCAATATTCCTCTCCCTCGATAGTTCCTTGCCATTTCCATAAGAAAATAAAACTCCCAGCCTAGCTCCCTTGGATCTGGATGGTTCTAAGTGATAGTCCCAGCCAATGTGAGCAGAAGTGATATAGTAGGCTCTGGACAGACAGTTTAAAGAAAAAACACCCTTACCTAATAATCGAGCAGGTGAAACATATTTATTCTGTGAATTTAAAAAGTGGCACAAATAATATGGAACAACGCATTCAGTAACAGCTAAGGAGAAACTCATATTCCATTTTAGGAAAAGAAGAACCTCTTCTAAAAAGAGTGTGGTGGAATCTTACCTACTGAAAGATGAATAATATCTCTACAGGGGAAAGATAGATCAGGCTTGAAGAAGTGTGCTCTGATGAAAGGAAACATTTGAAAAACAGTCCTGAGGCATGGTGGGGGATGATGAGATTGATTAGCAAAGGAAAGCTCCATATGCTTGGAACAGAAAGAGTGAAACAGGAAAGAGTAAAGAGAAGTTCATCATTTCAGTATCAAGACACATTTGGAATTTTCTCTACCTACTCTATAATATGTTATGGGCATATGTTCTTTTGAAAGTTAAAGAATGACTTTTAGAGATGTAAATTAATTTATAGATCTTCTATCATTCAGTTTTAAAATAGAGCTCTCCGGCAGGGGGTGAGGGTTGTGATATTTTGAATTCAGAATTGCTTGATAAAAAGAGACCCTCCTGCTCTTCTGATGGGGCATGCTGGGTTTTTAATAAGACCCAGCCTCCTTAGTGTTTCTTTTGCAAAGTTAATGTAATAGTGGCATTCCATTCTCTTTTTTATTGCTAAAATTGGTGATGTAGTACAAAAATTACAGAAAGAAAAAACATGCTAGAAGAATTATGTTTTAATATATACATATATACGTATACATATATATACACACACGTATGTGTCTTGAAATTTGGCAATAAAGAGTGTGAATTAAAACATACGACTTTTTGCAAAAAGCCTACAAAAAGTGAATGTCCAATTTGTCACGATAAAGAACCGTGGATAGAGACAAAGATCAATAGAGAAGTCCATAATTAGAAAAATGTTTTTGTCTTTAACATAAGCAAACCATTTTGAAAAAAATGAGCATTTTCATAGAAATCTTTGACATCACTTTTTAAACATTAGTGGCAGCTTTTGTTTTCAAGTCAACAACCTCTTCATCTAAGTTAACATTGCTCCCCTTTAAAAATGCCAGGTGATTTGGGTATGTTTTCTATCCCCTAGTGGGAAATAGTAAAATGACATCTGCTTGATTCTTTCTCTGGGAGGCCATGAGAGAACTGTTTATTCTTTCTCATGACAGAATAAACATAAAAGGAGTTGCTTTCTTCACCTGGGAGTATGCAAGTCTCTCCGATGACTTTCAAATGGAAGAAGTAAAGTATTACAGTGCTCTTTATTCACAGTTGATAATTTGGTCCATACACCAGGCAAGTGAAGTTTACATACAATATATTTTATTGTTCAAAATAGCTGTGTAAGAGCAGGTTTATTATGCCAATGGAGAGATGAAACAATCAAAGCTTGGGGTGCAAGATCACAAAACTCTTGAGGTGCCAGATGAAATAATAAAAACTCATGATAGATAGATAGATAGATAGATAAAAGTCTGGGGTGAACACTCTTATGAAATAATGAATGAATACTTAAATGGATTAATTCATTACTCTTCATAACAATCATATGAAATATTTCCTGTCATTCACTCTAGATGATTAAGTGACTTGTTCAAATTTAAACCTCATCTGAGCCCAGGCTATGTGTCTTCACAGCCTGTGAGGGATTCCCCCACCCCACCCCCACACATATTCTCTCATGAAAAGGGAGAACTTCCTTTTGTACAGCAAACAAGTATAGGAAAGGAGTGGGTTTCATTGGAGAGAGTATCAAATTCTTCAATATCATTATCCTTCCATCACACTGAATGAAAAATATAGAAGCACTGACACCGAAGTGCTGGCCTCATTTTAAATCCCAAGAGGTAGATAGTTATTTTTAATACACTGACCTAATTGCATGTGGTGATCCAAGGTCAGCTTAAAACTCCAGAGACAGCCCAAAGTATCAAATACATTTGACAGAATAATCTTACATCAGCATTTCTTTATTTGAGTTTAATGGCTCACCTAAGGCCAGCACTCCCTATTAGGTAAGACTGACAATCTTCTGTCAGGAGTGGAAGAGGGTTTGGGAGCTACTGAGAGAAGGAAAAGACTGGGTTGGCATAAAAATACTCACCTTTTCAGAAGGATGCTGCATTTACTGTTTCATCCCACAACAGTGGCATCAGAAATCTCCGTAGCAGTTTTTATTATTTCTAGAACTTAAAAAAAATGATAGTAACAGGTAATTTCATTATGCCATTGAGACTGTGACACAAAGTACTGCAACCCATTGTAGTAGGCATCGGAGTTGCAGAAGAACTTGCATAAGTTTCATGAGAATCTTTATTTCCATTCAGGATCACTCCACACTGGAACCAACAGAATGTAACATGACTTTCTGAGCTTCCTGTCAGTGACCTTATCCTTATTCTATTTCCACTTTTCCTAACAAACAAGAATAGAGTCCTAAGGCCTCCAAGCACTTTGTCTTAGGTTTCTGAGATAAATAGATGCATACTCATTTTCTCGTATTGAATAATCCCAACTTTGAAAAAAAATCATATAGAGGATTCAAAGAAAAATTAAGGTCATTTTTATGTATCTGCCAAGCCTATATTAAATATTACAAACAAGAAATAGTCCCATTGAAGTCAGGAACAAAAAAGAATATTCTCCAATTTTAACCTTTTTTCTTGAAGTTTTCCATTCCAAAATATTGAGAAAAATAAGATAATTGTTTGTTTTATGTTTGTTTAAAAATCTGTTTTACCTCATAAGGGCATTCCATAAATAATCCACTAAACATGGTCATACAAAAATCAGTGGCTTTCCTATGTACCAATAAAAACTAGAAAACATATAAAGACCATATTTATTTCATATGTATTTGTGCGTGTTGTGTGTCTACTGGATGTCAGGGAGTGTTATATCTCAATTTTTTTTCGAAGCTTCAGACCTCTGTTTACAAATAACTGCTTTCCATATCTCCTTGGATAACTTATAGCACAAATGCAAAGATGAAGTCTTTTTTTTTAATTTCCTCATTGGTCTTAATGATTTGTTAATTTTAAAATTTATTTATTAAAGAAGTTATGAGTTTACAGAACAATCATTCATAAAATACAAGATTCCCATATACCACCCTATTAATAACACCTTGCATTGTTATGGAGTATTTGTTACAACCAATGACAGCACGTTTTTATAATGGTACAATTAATTACAGTCTATAGTTTAACTCAAGGTTCACCATTTCTATAGTGCAGTGACATGGACTTTTTAAAATTTTTATTCTGCTACCATATATATAGTCTAACACTTTCCCTTTCGTTCACAATGTTATGCTACCATCAATGATTTTTTTTTTTGGTATGCTGTAGGGCGGGGTCACATTTTGTCCTTTTTCCATGTGAGTATCCCGTTATTGTAGCACCATTTGTTGAATTGTTTTGCTTGTTTGCTTGTTTATTTTCCTTGTGTGTTTATTTTTTTGGGAAGTACATGGACCGGGACCTGAACCCAGGTCTTTCCTCTGCGTGGCAGATGGAAATTCTACCACTGAACTACCCTTGCACCTCCCACCAGTGATTTATTTTTAAGTCCAGCGTCCCCAGCTCAGAACATGCATCTGCCATCTACCACTTATTTCAGGTCATTTCATCAATGAGGCTTGGTGGTTCTGTCGCCTGCAGTCCCCTCTGTCTCTGCATTTCCTCAGAAGGCAACACAGTCACTGTCTGTCTCCTGTAAGAGGCTTCTACCTCATCTCCTTGTCTGCTTTTACTCCTGTCTAATGACTGCACAGCAATCAGAGAGATTGTTTCAAAATATAAATTCATAAAATGTCCCTTATTGCTTAAACTCTTTAAGGGTTTCTCTTGCGTCTTAGCGCTTCCAGGATCTGGTCTATACCATCTGTCCAAGGGCATTGTGTGCCGTCCCCCTACACCCACACTTTACTTCCCCACCGGATCCATAATGTTCTTTTCTCAGTTTTTAATACATGACTAAAGATCCCCTTATTTAGAGTTGTCACAGATTCAGTCCTCTCTGTGAGAAGTGTTCCTCCCTGCCTTATCCGCAGAGCTTTCCTAACTCCTATTTATCTTTGGATCTGAGTTTAAATGTCACTTCCTCAGAGGCACGTCTTTGAACCCCCAATCTAAGTTAGGTGATTCTTTCTTGTAGCACCCTGTTCTTCCTTTTCTTCATGGGGGTCACTATTTGTGTGTTTGGGTGAGTGTGTGGGGGTGTATGCGTGTGTATATGTATATATGTATATGCGAGAGAGAGAGAGAAAGAGAGCCTATTAAATCAGTGGTGAAATGACACACTTCTAAATATACTGCTCTAATAATTGATTATTTATTTGAAGAAACATTAAATAGATTCAGGTACTTCAATCACAAACCAAAGGCCAAAAAGGAGAGATTAAATAGTCGAAACAAACAAATAAAAATTATTAGAATGAATTTTGGTTGCCTTGTATTCAGTTTTAGCATCATATATAATGCAGAGCTATAAAATAAAATGCTGACACATTCCTATATAAGCAAATTTATGTTTACCTTTATTACGAATACTATAAGCAACATTAGCAGCAAATGTCTGAGGAAATATTTTATGAAAAAGTAGCATGTTAAATCAGTGAATGAAAGAAAAATGTTTTAGTAAGCTTAATATATAAAATGTTATTTTAAATAAATTAGAAACATTAATATATAAAAGTAAACATGGAAAATAGAAAAATTAAGTTCCAGAAGTCAACAAGTATAAATTGTAATATTCCTTCAACAATTGGCTTCATTTGTTAAAAAAAAAGCAAAATAATATAGTAATGCAATTTAATTTTATATACTGTCTAACATTTTAATTAATATACACTATGAATTGCAAATCTTCGCAAGGGCTTGAGGAAACTTACCTCTATAGATCTCTCCTAAACACTGAAATTGTTAAAACCACACCTGGAGAGCAGTTTGGAAATGTCTCTAAAAGTTTAAGCATATATTAATTCTATGGTTCAGGTATTACACTTAGAAGAATATGGAAGAGAAATGCAAGTAAAGCATATGTAAGAGTTACAATTTAGTATTTTAAAAATACAGACAAGTTTTAGGATCATTGTAACTCCCCCAAATGGTACCTGCATACAATGGCATTGCTCCCAATCATCCAGAACAATTTTGTTGGCATATTTCTATTCGTATGGGAAGACATTTTCATCAAGGGAACAGAAAATGTTATTAAAATATTTTGTAGTGTCTTAAAGACTATTTGGAAAATGTAAATCTTTAATCTAAGAGTAATGGAAAGTCTTGCTCAATTTCAACTCAAAAGTGCCATGATGAAATTTACTTAACCAAAAAAAAAAACCCAAAAACCTGGGGCTGCAATATGGAGATAGCATAGAGTAGCCCAAGAGAGGGATGTGGCAATTGATTTCACAGCTTTGCAAAAATCCAAACAGGACACGAAGATAGCTCAGGCTGTAGTGATGATAAAGGCAACAGAGAAAAGGGGATGCTTGCAAGAGATCTTTAGCAGGTGCAAATAATCATTTCTAGTGACTGACTCATAGTGAGGTGGAGGGTTTGGGAAGGGGCCAGTGAAGTCTGCCAGGACTCAGCTTATGTGGCTGACTGAGTCCCTTTCCTTAGATTAGGAAAAATGGATGTATCCCAGGTGTTTGTATAGCTACCTAAAATTGTCCTCAACTGCTCAGTGAATATTGTTGCAGTAGCTAAATCCTAAATCATTCATTTGGAATTCAATATTCATTTTTTATTAGGAACAATGTTATATATGTTTCTTCAGATCCCCAGGCAGCCTCTAAAACCCTACTTAATCCTGGAGGACAGGTTTAACAGAGAATAATGGGCAGGAACTGAAAGCGTATAAGTTTGGGCAAATAATACTGAGTTATAAAAGGGCAGTTTTAGGGTATCTATGTAGAAAGGAGTTATTAAAACAAGACTCACATCATGTCTAAAGGCAAAACCACAAAGAAATGGCAGAATTCATACATGGACAGGATGGAGCTATAAAATATTGTGCAAAGCAAGTGTATGAATATAATTCCATAGACAAGAGGTACCATTGAGAAAACATCCAATAGGGCTCTAAAATGAATTACGGTTATGACATTTTTAAGCATAAGTTGATTTTAATGCCTTTGTAAAAATATGTGATCTCCCTATCATTACCCAATTAGACTGGGCAAGTAAATTGTCAATATTAGAAAATGTTGTCAACTTTCCTCAGAGTCTACCACAATGCTGGTTTTATGGTTTTCTGTTGGAGAGGCAGAATGGCATATCTAAGCCAAAGTAATATTGCATTGTACATCACTGGGGGTTTTCTTTCTTTCTTTTTTTTTTAAGTAGATTAGTAGAGTAGCAGCTGCTCAGATTGGAATAGCACATTTCCACTAGCCACTTGGAAGTGAAAAAATAAATATCAGAGGAAACTTATTGGAGAACAACTGTCATTTGCCAGTGTGTGGCATTCCAGGAGATCTGACTCTGCACAACTGCACAGTTGTGTGCAGACCCACACTCTGGGGAAAGTCACTCAGGATTTCCCTTGTTCAAGAAGGGTGTGGGATCCTGCACCAAACTTCTAAGCCCAGGCGATGTGCTCATTGAGAAAATGGCATCTGGAACCAGAACACATGAATTTGAATCCTACTACACTCTTTATTAGCTGTGTATTAATAGGCAAGTGTCTTAACAAATTTCTGCTTCAGTTTCTTCCTCTATGAGCTTATTGCATAAGGTCATTGTAAAGACTTAAATATGTAAACTTTTGTGTACCAGGGCCAAATCCATTGGACTGGCTGTTTTGTAAATAGAGATTTATTGGAATACAGTGATGCCCATCTGTTTGAGTATTATCTAGAGTAGAGTTGAGATAGTAAAACAGAGATGATATGTCCCACATGCAAAATATGTAAATTTCTAGAACAATACCTGGTCATGTTTTACAGAATATATTTTATAATTTTCACCATGACCTCATGAAATAAATTTCTTTAGATAAGGAAACTGAAGCACAGATTGTTAAATAACTTGCCAGTCTTCTGACTTTAAGTCTATGAGAAAATACCTTGGGCTCTGCTACTTAGGGGTAACACAATCACATCTCCACATGAGAACCCCCCTCCAATGAATCACCAGGAAAGTGGGAATGCAGGTGCTTTCAGGTTTGTTTTATTGTTCTATGATGCAGATAGGAGGTAAATACAGGGGCAATAAATATAATGATGGGTTAAGGAGTTGAATCAAATTTATCAGCATTTCCTATTTAACTACAAAAACAACAACACGATCTCCTGGACATATTGATACAGCAGCTTTGGATGAAATTCGGTGGAGAGAATTAGAAAAGAATTTCTGGAGGGACAGTTAAAACATAGTTTAGAGGAGAGAATAGCAAAATTTTCTATAAATGGTGATATAGTTAATATTTGACTTTGAGAAACATAATGTCTCTGCTACAACTATTCAACTCTGTTACAGAAATACAAAAAGGAATGGGCCTGGCATGGTGTCAGTGGTCTACTAGATTTGGCCCTCAGGGCACAGTTTAGCAATTCCAGGATCGGGGCATGAAGATAGGTTGGATGAGACAGTGGCCAGAGTCACAAGAAATACAACATAGGAAGAACCTACAGGGACAGATTCCATTCTGGGATTAACTTAGAAGCAGGGATGTGTGTTAATGACACCAAAAATTGACCAAGACAGGACTATCCTAAATATGAATGAACCAGATAGAATGGTAATTCCAAAGTTATGGGCACATAGCAGGTACAGATATGAGATTGCTTATGTAAATATGCATCACATAGAATTATAGCATTAGGGAATATTAGAGTTAAATTTTGTATTCAGGTAATTTAGGCTAATATCCCAACGAGAAAACTAGAGGAATACCCCCACCCCGCCCCCAACACCTCTGACGGGTGACTGCTCTGTGTGAATTATATTGGTGGATATATTATAAGAGTCTACTTCCCATTGATTCATAGTTCTAATTATTGATAAGTCATTTTATCTATTGAGCCAAAATTTATCTTCATTTTGACAGTTACTAATCAACATGCAACCTGTTCTACCTAGTAGTCCTTCCTATGTTTAAAGAACCTTGCCAGTCATGTTTCTTCCTGGTTTTCTCCTCTTTGGGAAAAGAGCTCCTCTTTCTTTGGAAAGAATAGAATGGAATGGAGTTCATACATGTGCATGATTTTGAAGTCTCCTACAACATAGGCATGTAAAAACACACAGAGGCAGTGATCTCTATTCTGTTCATTTAATTAATACCCAACTATACATGATGTGAATCAATATATTATAGATATATAGATTACTAAATTTCAATCTTCTGGATGTACTTTGACCTATTTCTCAATGGAAGTTAATACTTTGTAAGAATAAAGTAATACACAGTCTATTTTCATTGTTTGTAGTAGTTACATTCATTAGTCACTGCATGAGTGAATACTGATCCATTGCTCCTAGGGGAATACGGCATTATGTTCCTGTGAGCCACTGTTCACAGTATTTTCATTAACCAATCAATACATAACCTTGTTTTAGGTGTTTTTGTATAAAGACATCTTATCTAATATATGTTGTTGATTCATTAACACTGAACTCTTGGCCAACAGCAGTATAGTTCACGGCTGAACAAAGCTATCTAACATGCTTATTTTCTCTATAAGGCACCTCTCAGCTTTCTTGTGCTTAGGAAAACGAGGCAGAACTTCAGCACTATACCTGGGAGCTATGTTAAACAGAGAAATCAGACCCGAAAGCCCATAAAAGCAAAAAGCTTGGTGGTAAATCATACTGCAAAAAGACTGCTTGCCTCCAATAGGAAAAGTGGAACCAGAAGGCAGAGAGTCAGCTGGCAGGACCTTAGCTGGAAAGGATGAATCAGGCGACTGAAATTTTTCATGGCTCTGTGTGCATGTTCAAGAATGACCAAGAACATGCCACGAATATTCATTTTTGGATTACAAATAAATTTCAGCATGTAGGTTATTTGTAAATATGGAATCCATGAACAGTGAGGATTGGCTGCTTGGGGGCATGGTGGTGTGGCCAGAAGAGCAGACTGAATTAAAAGATACATGTAGATAGAAGGAGAAAGGATAAGAAGTCAGAGGACATCATGTAGCCTTCTATTTGTATTTAAAAATAAGCAGTTCCTAGATTGACGTGTTGAACATGGCAGATACTCAGGACACATGTTTCAGTGATTACTTAAGTAATAATAATAAACTGGATACAATTAGTATATTTAGCACTTCCATTTACTAACATAGTCCAAATGGAATCATGTACACTCATGTTGTCAAAACACTTCTAATCAAGTTGAATATTTGGTGGGAGGAAGAAATATACTTGGATATGAATTATAAGCATGGCTAAAAATTGTCTTAAAAGACACAATTATCTTTAAATTGCTTAAAATCATTACATTTTCACAAGTTCCACCTCATACATTTTTTCTGGGATTGTAAATTTTCTCGTCCTCACAAGTGATGCTCTCTCCCCATGCCCACCTCCTTTATCAACTCAAAAGCATACTGTTTACTCTACAAAGCCTTGATCTGATTTGAGTTCTTCCTCAAGGCCTTATTTGATAAGGTCCATCAGAATTCATTATTCCTTTCTCAGCACTCCCATGGCAAAACTTGTATTAAACAAATTAATTTTCTCATGGTTTACTTATTTATATGCTTCTGCTCCCCATAAGAGGTCATCTTTTTAATGGCAGTGATTCTTTCTAATGCACCTTTTAACACTCCCTGGGCCTGGCTTAAGTCCTTGCACAGAGTTGATGTCAAAACATGTTAATGAAATCGAATTGCATCCTAGGGAAACTCTGTGCTTGATTGTGTGACATATCAGCCATGAAAAATGTTGTTTGGGATAGTATTTTTCAAAATTAAACCTAATTAAAACTAATTTTCTTCTGAGAGTCATTTCAGAATTTCACAAGAGCCTGTGTGATAATTAGAGATGCCCAGGGGTGTCACCAAACCTGATGCGGAGATCACTGTTCCATCAAACAAGACCCTCCCAAGTTGTCCCGTGCGGTGATTAGTATCACCAACTGCAAAATATGCCAAGGTTTATTAAGTGAGGATCTCATAAAGGTTGGCAAATAAAGTTCTGCTTATGCAATATGGATAGCATGTGATTATGTTCCCTTAAAAAGAAAAGAATTAATAAACAAAATTAAAGCCACAGTGTGTTTATTCTCAAGAGTGTCCTCCAAGGATGTTTATGGAATGTGCAGAGCACTTAATTCTAGCATTTAAAAGAAATACAGCCTGAAGAGTATAAGGAGAGAAGAGTCAATTTGATCCTTTGGACTTGTAATAAAACACAAAGATGGCTCTGTGCTCACACATAAATTATATAGCAATCAATATTTAAACTTTAGTTCTATTGTTTATACAGTAGCTCCTATCATTATTCTTCATTCACAGTGTAGTCTGGGTTAGACTCAAGACAACCGGGATAGAGAAGAATGAATACCCAAAGGACAGAAGACCTCTGCTCAACTCAGGAGCCCTTGGGGTTTGCATCATGTGAAGAGGTCTTGAATTCCCCAGGGTTCTAGCTATCATGGTACAGAGAGAGCTGAAAAGTAACACTTCATTAAAGTTAAAAGATGAAAAGCTGTGGATTTAATTGAATTAGATGACAGCACCACATGGACAGAGGGCGAAAGCGTACCCATAGAATCAGTGCTCTCTGGAGGGAGATGGTTTAATTCTGACTGTCATCAGGCTATGGGAAATGTGGCTCTAGTAATTTCATTTCTCTCAGGAGGGCCAAGGATCTGTGCAGAGATAGACATATGGTATAGTCAAAGAAGCCTTCTGCTTTCCGAAATGTCTATGTAAATAGGAGACAGCCTGCCCTGGCACCAACTCAGAAGAACGAACTTTCTGGATAAAACCTGAAATAGGTTAAAGAGCATACCAAGATAAGGAAGTATCTCTGCTTTATTACTTAAGCGTTTAAGCAATTCTATCTTCCAGTGATGCCATAATGCGGTCTGTAGTTGGCAGTGGGGTAGCTGTTCAGAACACGGAGTGAACCTGGAAGAGTTTACGCCCCAATTAAGGGGTGAAACTTAATCTACACTGTGGGATTTACTAAACAACCTGCTTAATATGTGAAGCTTAGTTTCATACAGAAATCTAGCTAAGAATAAAGAACAACACAAGCATTTCAGAGAAATGAGAATCGTTTAAGCCACTCAAAAGTTCAATAGCATTTTAATAGCTACTAAATTATTCATAATCACCCTGTCTCGGAAAACAAAAACAAAGCAGAGGAAAATTATCCGTCAAACGATAAATGCTCTTCTGTTATTTAGCCAAAAATTTTCCAATTTGATATCAGATTTCCTATTTTCAAAAATGCAGATTATTATTTTTTTAAACTGTCTCAATGGCATTCAAGTGCCAACATGCTAAGAATGCTTGATACATTCTAAATTAAGTTGTTATAAATGAAAAAAAAGTGATGCATCAAGAAAATTAAATAAGTGCTAATTAATTTTCACTGTTTGGAGGGAAGAAATTGGAAACCTTGAATGGAAATTTATTGAATCAAATGATGGCTTCACCACGTCCCCTTTCACAATATTTCAATATGGTAAAATCCCATATTGAAGCAAAATAAGAAATTAGTAATCTCTTTAAATTATAGCACCATGCTTTCATAAGTGACTTATTCATTATACTATTGACTCCTTTGGTAGTTACAGGAGAAAACTGAAGCTATCTGTCAAGATCAAAATGCTAAGCAGGGCTTTTCAATCAATAAATGATAATAATTATAATGATTATGAAATATCAGTTCTCATCATTCCTTGATAATTATAAAATCTCTCTCCTAAGCATAATATTGTAGGAATATATTATGCACATTAAATGCATATACAAAATTATAGTTGCTAAGAGAATGAGAAAAAGATTCAATAAACAGTTTATTTTATTTCATATATTAATGAATAAGATGGTAGAACTAATGATATTCTCTGACAAGTGTAATGAGATAAAGTATGCTTCATCAATTTTGAAAAATAAATTTGATGCTTTGATATAAAGCAAGTTAAGAGCCTAAACCTTGTCATACTTGATAATCAATTTTAATATCTACATTACTTATTTTTTTAATTGACTGTTGAATTTCCTTTGTTCTAAACTAATGTGAGTTGTACCTGTCGACTAAAAGTTTTTTTTTCAAATTATTTTAAAGTAATGTCTTCCAAACCTATTGAAATTCTTCATTGTTATATTTTTAGAGCAGTTTGGATAGGTCTCTATAGTTTAAAAGTGTTCAGGTAAGGGGGACACACTTGCCATATGGTCATCAATGAAAGCATAGATATTAGAAAATATATTTTCATGGTCCTTTCCCATTCAGTGCAAGGTATTAGGGTATCCTAAACAGTTTTACAGCTATCTTCATAATAAAATCACTTTAATTATAGTTGTATAGATTTGTGCACAATTGTCTCTAACTTTAGTTTCTTTGCTTTAAATCACACCTGTGAATAATTTCTCGAATTTAACCAGGAAGCCGATTTTTTTTATTCCAAATTACCCTGTCCATTAGTAATTCCACTTCCATGATTTTCCCATATAGTACATTGTTATGTGAGAAATGTTCTTTCAATAACAAACTTTTTGTGATTTGCATTTCATATAGTGGTTCACAAGAAGCCTTTATTGCTATATTCATAACTAAAATAAAACCACAGAAACAAAAATGCTTTCTGTAGCAAGTGCAATAAACAGAGACACATGGGGAAATGGTACATGGTTGTATTCTAACCACCTCCATTCCAACTTTTGTCTAATACAATATTCTTCAAATTTCCCATATTGTTTTCTATAGACTTGTTAATATTATTTGCTGAAAAAAAGTGCTTTCTTTTTGCCATATTATTTTTAGCATGTTACTTTGCCTATCTCCATTATAGCAAGAAGAACAATTGTTTTGAAAGTCTTAGAACTTTTTGTCGTAAGATATTAAGTAAGTGTGGTGCACTGAAGTTTAATGTATCACAGAAAAGTATGTTTTTGAAGTTAATCCATTACTGTGGGTGTGGACCCATTATAAGTAGGGTCTTTTGGTGAGTAAGATCTTAAGTTAAAATATGATCCACCTCATTAAGGTAGATCTGAATTCTCTTACTGGAGTCCTTTGTTGAAGAGAATGGAACTTAGAGTGACAGAGAAAGCCATGGAAGCAAGAAGCTGAAAGCAACAAAACCAGGATGAGAGGGGAGAGATCAACAGATGCTGCCCTGCAGCTTGCCACATGATAGAGGGCTGCAGGTGTGTCGGCAGCTTGTCTTCAGGAAGAAAGCACCATCTTGATAATAACCTGATTTGGACATCTTCATGGCCTCAGAACTGTATGTTTGTAAGTGAATAAATTCCCATTACTAAAAGCCAGGCCATTTTGTGGTATCTCCTTTGAGCAGCTTAGCAAACTAGAACAGTAGGAAATGCAAAGGTGGTTTCTAAGTATTTCCCACTAAGTTTAGTGAAATTTTAAGGTCCTGGACTGAATATTATATGATTAAACATCACTGAATAAATTTTCTGTGTTTTCTTCTAACAATCTGTTTGCTGTGGCTCCATGTTACCATAGGTAAAATCTAAGGGCATGCAAGATGAGCTACATAATCAATAACAATAGGCATAAATATGTATATAAATAAGCATTTCATACATTTGTTTTTGCTAAAAGTTTTTTCAAATCTGAACAGATTATCACATTCTTGTAACCTTATCATGTAGCCACCAATAAGGGAGCCCCAGGTGGAGGGAGATTGCTAGCATTCCCAGTGTCAGGTTTGCTTGGGCTTGCAGTGTTAGGATTGCCTGCAATTTCTTTGGAAGACATCTTTTTTTGTCAGACATAATATTTTTAAATTGCAGTAAAACTTACATCGATTGAAATTCACAAGTGTTAGATGTATTCTTAGATGAATGAATGAATGAATACACAAATGTATCCACTCAACAGCCAAGGTATAGGTAGCACAGTTGGTCACTCCCAAAAGTACCCAATGACACCTTACGGGTCATCTCTACCACCCACAGGCTGTGATTCTCTGGTTTCTATCACCATAGATTGTTCATTCTTGAACTTATATGAATGGAGAGATATGGCCTGTATGCTTTCATGTTTCACTTTTTTTGCTCATAATTATGTTTTTGAGATTCATCTGTGTTGATTGTTTCAGTAGTTCTTTTATTCTTTCTTTTCTTAATAGTTATGAGTAGGATTGAATTGTCTTAACAATTTGTATGTCTGTCCTCTTATTGATAAGCAAATGATTTATATACAGGTTTTTGGTACTATAGAAAAAACAATGCATATTCTTTTATAAGTATTTTTATAGTTATGCATTTTCTTTTCAGTTGGGTAAATACCTAGGAAAGAAATTGCTGGATAGGTGTAGGTTTAACTCCATAAGAAACTGCCAATGGATTTCCCAAAGCGGGTGGAATATTTTACATTCTCATCAATAAGGTATTAATGTCCAGTTGAGTGACATCCTTCCCAATATATTGCAGTGTTAATTTTTTAAAACTTTAGTCACTCTAGTTCATTTATAGGGAAAATTTGTAGTTTTTAACTTTCAGCTCATGGATAACTAAAGGGCACTTTCAGTATTTATTGATCATTTATTTTTGTGCAATATCTGTTCAAGTCTTTGGTCCTATTTTATTGAGTTGTCTTTTTTATTGATTTGCAGAAATTCTTCACATTATCTGGATATAAATTTTTATAGAAATATGGAAAGATTTTCTCATGATTTGAGGTATATTTTTTCATTATTTTTAACAGTGTCTTTTGAAGAGCAGTATTTAATTTTGGTAATGTTAAGTTTATCTTTATCTTAAATTTTATGTACAACCCTTTGTATGCTCTAAGAAATTTTTTTATCTACCTCGAAATAATATAGTGTTAGCTTTTATGTTTAAGTCTGTTCATCTCAGGTTAAATTTTGTGTAGGCTATAAGGTAGGTATTAGGTTCATTTATTTTCTATTTTGTTATTCAATTTTTCTAGCACCATTTGTTGAAAAGATTTTATTTTCCTGATTGAACAACCTTATTGCCTTTGCCAAGAATCAAAAGATTTATGTGTGCCAGGTCTTTCATTATTTGTACTCTTCATTCTTTACGATGGACATATCTGCATATCCCATGCTAATGGCACAATCTCTTCTAATTGTAGCTTTCTAATAGGGCTTGCAACCAGGTAAGGTAAATTCTCTGTTTACTTTTTTTCCAAGATTCTTTCAGTTATTGTAGGTTCATTGCATTTTCATATACATTTTATAATCATCTTGTACATTTTTCCAAATAGACTATTTGGATTCTCGTTATGATTGCTCCAAATCCAGAGATCAATTTGGGAGAACCGACACTGTGTTGGTTTGCCAGGTTGCTAGGCTATTTTAGAAGTAACGTGACTGGGGGCAGTTAAATTACTTTGGCTACTGTACTGTGTTTCTTTATTTTTCATTATACAAATCTATTTAAATTTTGAAGCTAGTCCTAGGAAACAAGTTCTAATTCTATTGTTTGATCCTTTCAGGGATCTCAAATGAATACTGGAAATGTTCGAAGTTATTATCTGCTCTGGCAGGCTTGCACTTCTATACTTCCCAGCTCTATGTAATGTTTGCTAGGTCTTTGATGGTTTCTTTCTGCTCATGTGAAGCCAAGCTCTCAGAAAATCACCACCCTTTCCCTCTTTCCCCCAACAGTACTTGTCCCACAAATTCCAGCTGATTCATCAGCACAGTACCCTAAGCCAAGCCACCTTAGCTCACTGAGATTTGGCTCTCACTGGACTCTACCTTCCATGAATTTCCTGTACCATGGCGGGAAATTCAGCAGACAGCTGGAGTAATGGTGGGTTCACTTTATGTGCTTCTTTTAACTGTCAGAAATCTGAAATCCTATTTCATATCTGTTAATAATTGTTATATATATATATTTACAGTTTCTAACTAATTTTCAGTGAGAAGGTAAATACAGAGCCTGTTACTTTGTTATGTCCAGAGGTGGGAATTTTGCAGAAATTCTTTTAAATCATTCGTTCATTTCTGAAGATTCTAAAAGCACTTAATTTTCTTCCTTGTAGAACTTCATGACACCAATCATCTGACTTAAGAACTAGTCAGAATAGTTGTTAATCATTTATTCAAATGTCAGTAAAACTTAAATTCTTCTTTATATTAGATATAAAATAAATATAAAAATCAGTTCTAATATTCAATGACCTAGTGCTGTGAGGGCACTCTACTCCAGAGAAAATTACTATAGAGGGCTAAACCACTTTGCTTTTGTTGTGAATAAATTCAACTTCAGAATTCCAGATATGTGGGGAGCTGCAATTAGAAGTTTAATTGCATGCATCAACTTGACTAGGTTATGATGACAAGTTGTTTGTTTAAACAAGCTCATGACTGATTGTTACTCTGAGGCCATTTCATGGCTGGTTTTACATCTATAACCAGCTGAATGCATCTAAAACTGATGGTATCTAAAATAAACAAAAGATATTGTCCCCAGTAATTATGGGATCCCCTCATCTGGTCAGTTGGGGTCTTAAAGCCAGAACTGAGGATTTCAGGAGTCTTAAAAAAAATAGTCGCTTTCTCTACTTCAGCCTGCGAGTCTCCTGGAACATTCAGCTTCACCTTTAGCAGAATTTCAAATTATGGCCTTCCTTACAGAGTTTGTACTTATCAACCTCCATGGTGGCAAGAGCTGGTTCCCATAATAAATCTCATTCTCTCTTTCTAATTGCTAGTTAGGGCTTCCCCAATTACAAAATTTTCTTTAAATATGCAGGTAATTTTTAAAGTATAGGGCACTATACATTTTCTTTAAAAGAATTGCTGTAACTCTTTACTTTAAAAACAAAATATTTTAGAATATGAATTAAATTTTAAAAAGCTATTTTTTGTAATAGATATTTTATTTTATTTATTATTTTTTTAAATTTGCATATGGGCAGGAGGCACCAGGGATCGAACTCCAGACCTCCAGCACGGCAGGTCGGAGCTCTGCCTGCTGAGCCACGGCAGCTGCCCTGTAATAGATATTTTAGAGTGGAGATTCTATGAATCTTTTGATTGTGCTTCTAAAAATGTTCAAGAAATGAAGTTTAGTATTTTCATAGAACATAGGAATTCTGTGAAGTGCAGTGGACATAGGCTATGTGTCTCTTTCTGGGGTATTTCCAGTACCTTAATTCTTATGGTTTACAGTGATGGAGTTTGGAATTCATTTGTACAATATAAAATGCATCCTAGCCAAGTTGAGTGGAAGGTGGATGAGGACCTGATGCAAACTGAAGCAGTCTTAGTCCCTTCTTTTGAAATAAGAACATGAAAAAAAATTCTCTCTAATCATGAAACGAAGCTCAGTTAGCAAGGATGATGAATTGATGTTAGTTCATTCCTAAAACCAAACTGTACCTCCTACAGTAGGCTTTATAAGACCTTTTGAGATTCTGCTCATACATTCTTTTATTCTACATTGCTTCCCAATTTGGTTTATTTTAATTACAAACTTACAATAAGAATGGTAGTTAAAGACTCATTTAATTCTGTATGCTTAATGTTTTTTCATTATAGTATAGGGTTAAAGGACTCACTTTCCCTCTCTCTACTGCTAGCATTAGATCAGAAAAAAATATAATAGCATCAATGATATAATATCTTCCTGAAAGGCTATAACGTGAAGAAGATAACTCTATTGCTTTAAATTTTCAATCACAAATCATACCAATGAAAACATAACACTCAAATTTGAGTCAATCATTTTGTATTTCAAGACCTTTAATAAAGCCACAGACTAAACATTATTGTACTTTCTGCTTATGCACAATAAACAAATGTCTTAAATTTTTCTCCAAAATAGAAAATTAATTGCATTAGTTTATTTTCTTTATTAAGCCAAATTTAAAATTGATCAACACTTTAATTTTATTAGATTCTAATTAGAGAAATAATATATGAATATGTTCTCCTTATCAAAATTAAAATATGGATGATAAAAGTAAGTACCCCAAATTCTGACATATCTCATTCACAGAGGTTTTCCCTATTATCAATAGTATGTATCAGATTCTTGTTCTTTTGATATACAATGTATATATGAATATAGATATATGTAATATATGTTATTAGCTTGTATTTTGTTTTGTATTAATTCTGTAGCTTTTTTTATTTTATAATTTTATAACTTGCTTAAGAGCATAGATTCTGGAGCTAATTTTCCCTAGGTCTGAGTTTCATCTCTACTACTTAATAGCTAGCTTAACTTGGAGAAAATACATGTGTTTTCTGAAACTTCATTTCCTTGTTTGTATAATGGGGATTTAAAAATTAACTGGATTATTGATATTATTGTTGATTCAGTTACTTAAAATAAGTAGCATGTGTACATACCATGTATTCGTTGATTGCTAGTTTAAATATTATTGTTTAAAAAAGTTATTACATTACTTAGATTTAAATCCTTCAAAATTTGTGCATTAGAATACAGACTACTGGGCAGTGCTACGGTGGCTCAATGACAAGTTCTTATCTGCCATGCTTGAGACCCGGGTTCCATTCCTGGTGTCTGCCCATGCAAAAAACAAAAGGAAAAAAAAACATAATAAAAGAATATAGACTATTGGTCTTAATTAATGCACAATATGCCATATTTATGAATATACCCTTAATTTTTTAGCAGTTCTCCTATTAGTAAAGTTTTGAAATACTTCCATTATTCCACTGTCACAAATTATGTATCATTGACATTTTTCTGCGTCTCATTATATAATTTTTTTTCTATCTAACTAGTGTATATATAAAAGAGTATAGATGTTGGATCATCAGGTATGCCATTCTTAATTTTAGTAGATTGCAACCAAATCATTCTCATAACCATAATAAAAGAGAGTATTCATTTTATCCATAATCATCTACACTTGTTATAAACCTACATTTTTGGCAATCTCAAAATCCAGAAGTTGGCAATGGTGCTTTCTCAGAAATGCTGGTAGGGGCTTGTCCATAGCCCATAAATCCATCTCTGCTTTCATCACGTGGCCATCTGCCTCCTTCTAGCTCCTCCTCTGTCTTCTATTCCTCGGTGTTCTCTGTCACTGCCTAGATTTATTCTCCTTATAATGACTCCAGTCATATTGGAATGCTGCCAACCATGATTCAATTTGGTCTCATCTAAATAGGATATTCAAAGATTCCATTTACACATGGGCTTACATGCAGAGGATCAGGAATTAGAATTTGGATGTGTTTTTGGGGGGACATAACTCATTCTACCACACCCACTGATCCAAGGAGGATGAGAAAAACGTGGAACAGATGTGAACCCAAATTACAGCTCAGAGCCAAGTCAATACATGTCAGTGTAAATCAGCCTAGCTCCAGCTGACTCTTGAATATATACAAAAGAATAAGTGACTGTTCTTTTAAGCCACCGAATTTGGGGTTGGTTTGTTACTCAGAAATAATAGAGACAGCGTTTATATGGTTTCATGTACCAAATACCCTTCATAGTTTTCTAAAAATGGGTACATATCCTCAGTGAAAACATGTTTTAGAAAGAAATATGGTGTAAGCTGGCAAAAGAGGAGTCAGATAACACCCCTAACATGTGGCATTCAAGGAAGTCCAGAGTCTGGGTATGATTTCCAAACATGCCGCTGTGCATGCAGCATATATGCCATCTATCCTTCAAAATATGAAAGCAGAAAATAATTAAAATATAGAGGACAAATAATCATAAACCAACCCTAATACCAACCCACTACCACATTTTTTTAATCCAAATAGATAGAGAAATTCTACCTAATAAAAAAAGCAGATTTTTAATTTGTCATAGTTCTAAATCCACTATAGTGATCAGAAAACACATGTTAAGTGTATGTAGTTTATGTATGTTTGTGTGTGAATATACACTCTGGTAAATACATACATTAATCTACACATATTGAAATCAGTAAGTGTGTCTATATCAAAATATATCAAAGAAACCTGCGTATTAGTAAGATTAACTCCAACCATTCATGTTTTAATGGGCAAAATTGGGATGAGAAAACACAGGTAAGTCAATACAAGGAAAAATAAAAATATATCATGATTAAGAAACTCATTATTATTTAAAAAATTGAAACTAAAGAATATCTATTTTCTGTCATGAGATTGCCAAAAATGTAGGTTTATAACAAGTATGAGACAATAAATTCCCATTGCTTAAGCCAATCATTCTGTGGCCTTTGACCTAGCAGCCCCAAAAAACTAAGACATGGTTTTCCCATGGTTATGTTAAAAGCTTTAAAGTTCAAGTCCTATGTTGTTTACTACATGTCTGCTAACATCTCACTGGCCACAGAGAATTTTATAGGTCAAACCTATGGAGAAGTATGCTTTACTCACAGTAGCATGTGGACTAGAGTAAATATTTGAAGAACTATACTCCAAACTATCACAGATAGAACAAGAAATCTCTTGTCCTTTGTGTTGCAATACAAGGTTGAAATTGTTAGTCAAAGTTACGTTTCTTGCTCTGTGTACAAATTTTTAACTTTAGAAAAGTATTTGAAAATGTATTTTAATCATGGTAACTGGAGAAAACATAACCAAAAATGAAATAATTGGTCATTCTTCTTTACATGTTATATGTTAGCCTATTTTATAAATATAAAAGTTATTGAAATTTAATGATTCATTTAAAAATTAAAACATTGCAGAAATATGCCAATTTTATTAAGTAAAAGATATCAGTAATTACGAAAGATGTTTTATCTGGTCATTCATGATGAAGAAAAAATATTCATTTATCCTGGTCATCCCAAAATACAAATTTAATATAATTCATAGACCCATTGTCTATGGTAGAGCTGAGATGAATTTTCAAATAACCTTCATTTAACACAGTGATTATTCGTCCTCTGAATTAGTTCAGAATAAAATTCATATTCAAACCAAAGATTTTTTATTCACTTTGAAAAGTAACAGAAGAAAAGTGTTAACATTTGCCTTAGGAAGTGAAAAATATGCCATAAAAATGACAAATGTTGTAACTTTCACCTCTATTATGCTGGTCTTTCTTTTCTTTTTGCAGACCTGCTAACTAAAGCACTAATTCAAATAGTTCTTTTCAGAATTATTAGAATAGGATATGTGAAATGGTAGACATAAAAATACAAGCCTGAAACTATTCCTTATTTTTCTTAAAAGAGTTGGTAATAATTTCCATATAAAACATATTTGGAATAAATATATTAATCATAAAAATACGTATTTCAAATTTTTAATTAGAAACCGGTATAAAGTAAGCATATATGAACCAAGGAACTTGTTTTATAACCCTAAGCTAGTTACAGCACATTTCTGGCTCATTGTATTTGCATTGTTATTGTAAGATAAGATTTTTTTAAATAAAATGATTATTTTAGAGACAGTTAAAACATCTACTTCCTAACTGTGAAAACTTAAAGTTTGGAAGAATTGTCATTTTTATAGTACAAAATTAGAATACTCATGTATTCTTAGTCTCTTTCGTCAGGTGTTTACATATTTAATAGATGTATATTCATTACTTAATAGGTAGGATGCGCTATAATTTATGCTGGACAAGAGCAGTAAACAAGGCAGGTCTGGTCCCAACTTCAAAAAACAATCTGGATTGAGTGATCAGCATTAAATTAATTATTACACAAATTAATATACAAGAATAAAAAAGTATAGAGATTATGACAATGTGTAATAAGAGGTACCTAAATTATTCTCAGGAACAGAGACCTAAAATTCATAGATTATGAATTAATAGAGTAAAGGGGAAGTTTTTCCCAACAGAGTAAAACCACATGTGCAACAGACATCAGGGATTAGCTTAGTACGTCCATGGGCTCAAGGAAACTCAGGTAGGCTTGAGGATGGTGTGTGAGGGAAGCCGTGAGGATGTTATTGGAGGGATCAGCAGAAGCTGAAGAATCCATGTTTTGGATTCTCTCCTTATGCTAAATGAGACTGCAAACCCCTGAAATAGTTTAAGAATGGAAGTCCAAGGATCATATTGTATTTTAAAGACTGGACTAGGTGCATTAGTGAGAAAGATATAGGAGTCCTTTATAAATATTTTAAGAATGTATACCAAATTATCACTCTTATTGAATTCTGCATTTGCCTGTGGCAAGTAGTGTACAAATAACATCTATTTTTTTTGTATTATTTTCACACAAGGACATTAAAAGGCAGCCACTCTTGTCACTCTTTTACTTGTGGGGGAATTGAAGCTAAGAGAGGCTAAATAATTTAAGTCCTCTGGGAGAGAGACCTAAGTAATATGTCCCACAGAACCTTTGCTTTTAATCACATAATACGTAGGCCAGGATTTAGGCAATGAGTTAGCAAGAAGTCAATTATTTGAAATTTATGTACAGGTTTTAATTAATCAATTGATGTATTGACTATATGGGTAAAGAGAAAAGTGTCCAGGTGAGCACCTGTACCTGGGAGCATGGGGTAAGTAACACTAATGCATGGCAGATTGCAGCGAATATAATGGACAAGTCATGAACTGAATTGCCAGTGAGATACCAAAGGAGAAATATAAGCTAGGAGGTTGGCTACAACATTCTGTAGCTCAGAGGGAGGCTTGTCCTCCAGGTAAGAACTGGAAGTAATGGATGTATAGATGTTCTTTGAATTTCAAGATATAGTTAAGAAAGGAAATAGGGTAGAGAGAAAAGTGGAGGACCTGGGTTTTGTAAGGAGAAAAGCAACCAAAATGTACTAACATACAGCAACTGCTTAGAGTCAAACCAGGAAAGAATTCCCACCAAAGTATGGTAAGAGAATATTTCAAGAAAGAGTAAGTAACCAGCTTTTTCAGGTCCTGCAGGCTTTCCAGTAAGATGACCATTAAAAGAGTTAGCAATGCAGGGGGTTTTATAGGGTCTTAACAAGGGCGATTGTCCATGAGGTTGTGCAGGCAGGAAAGAGAGTGAATAAGAGGAGAGAAGAATGTAAACACTAGTTTAGTGAGTTGTGAAGGGTCAAAAAGAGATAGGAAAGAAGCTGAAAGGAATTCCAGGCTCAAGGGGATTTTGTGCTTTGTTTTGCTTTCTAAAACGGACTGCTTTTATATAAGATTCTACAACGGTTCCATGCACTAGGGTAACTTTCCAGAAACCTAAACCTCCAGATGGGTCTCTGGACCAGATAAGTTCTGAAATGCAGAGGGCCCAGCCTCTCCAGATTATCAACTAGTTCCATCCCCCATCCCATATTGTCAACAACCCCTTCCAACAAGAAAAAGTTAGAATGGGCATGGTCCCTAAAGAGTGGGAGAAAGATCAAAGGTGATGGTGGAGTTATACAGAGAAGGTAGGGTTTAACAAATGAGTATGAGTGCTGAATCTGTAGATTGATATTTCTTCCAACACCAGTATCTTAGAGTAGCTAAAATTAAAAACCTAAAATTGTGAAACTCCAGGGCAGTGCAGCAGTGGTGCAGAGGCAGAATTCTCACCTGCCATGCCGGAGAGCTGGGTTTAATTCCCCGAACCTGCCCATGCCTAAAGGGAAAAACAAAAACAAAAAACAAAATACAAATCTAACAACAAACAGCTGGACATCTTTGGCAAAGGGCGGCTCTGACCCGATGGGTACCTGCAATGTGGTCTTTTCAGTTCTTTTCTTGCTGGTGGCTGCAGGGATACCCTCTCTGCACGCCCTCTGACACACTCGCATTTTGAAACCATCTCTGCGCACCCTTCCAGGATGAATCTATCTTGGGTTTTCTTCCTTTTCTGTGGTGTTTGTCTTTCATAAACTAACTGTGAAAGCCACTGCTCATACGACTTACATATTAGAACTCTTGATGATTCTCTTAATTTTAACTTCAAAGCCCTGTGTGCAGATGAATCCCAGTTTTTGAATCTGCTTCAGGGACACAATCTTGTATCCACAATTCCAAAATCCAAAAAAACTCAGACAACCAAAAGAATTTTTAAAATAACTCATTATGTGGCAAAACCTAAACTTACCTGAACTCTTTTCATGGCTAAACAAATGGACAGTAAGTTATTCATAGATGTATTCATTCCAATTAGTGAAGATGTTAATATGTTTTGTATTTGATTGCAAGTAGCTTCTCTGTACCTTCGTGGGAGTATTACTTGAAATATGCACCTTCTTATAATCTGAAAAACTCTTAAATCCAAAACATGTCTGGCCCCAAGGATTTTGAATAAGGGCTTATAGACTCGCAGTAAGGAGGAAGGTTGAAAAGCGAGGCAGATAAGTCACCATCTCAACCTCCCCATTTCAGAAAGTTGACATTTTTGTCTTCTTATCCATCATATCTATGATTTGAAACTAAAGCATTCAGATATGCAGACCTAACAATGTTTCTCAACCAGAGCATATCTCCTTAGGCTCTCTGGACTGTGCAGTTTTTCGTGTTTTGGATAAACTTTACAGTTTTGAGGTGTGCTGGTCAGGTATATTGTAGGATGGTTCACTAATGGGATTTGTCTTATGTTTTATGATTACAGTGAGGTTATAGGTGTTTCAGAAAAAGAACACAAAGGCAAAATGCCCTTTTCATCATATTATATCAAGGATAATACTGTCAACATGATTTATAACTGTTGATTTTGACTTTGATCACCTGTCTGAAATAGTACTTTTCAGGTTTCTCCACTTTTAGTTTTCCCTTTTCCTCCTTTCTATACCACTCCTTTTGGAAAGAGGTCAATATGTGCAGGCCACACTTAAGGAATAACGAGTTATGCTCCCCTTCCTTTAGGCTGGAGTATCTACATGATGCATTTGGAATTCTTCTCTATGGGAGATTTGTGTCTTCTCCCCCATTTTGTATTTCACTCAATCATTTATTTATATAATTATGACTAAATCTGTAACCATCTGTATTCATAAGTTAAACATGAGTCCTTCAGAGGGAATTTGCTGTAAGTTAACAATTTAGAGAAGATAAGTCTGAGGCCATAAAGTGTTAAATAATGAGTTTCAGCTCAATGACCGTGAAAATTGTCTAATTTCAAGATCTTTGACTCATCCCTATTCTTACATATTTATAAATGAATTTTGCTCCAAAACTTGCATTTTATATGTTGTCATATTGAAAATTGGAAAGATATATTTTGAAACACTTTTCTCATATAATATACATATCAAATACCCTACATTCCTTCTTCAACTTTTCCCTCTTAATGTGCAAAGGGAATTGATTTTAAACCGTGAGAGCCTATAGTTATTATAGCATCCATTTTTACCTTAATTTTTTTTTTAGATTATAGGATTTAAAACTGACTTTTCCTTATTTGGTTTTTGAATCTCCAAACTCAAGTATATGAGTGGAAACCTTTTTGAGTATTGAAGAAAATTTTGGAGCATCAGTAATCAATGGTGGGTGAATTTTTTTGTTACTCTGAGTTCAATATGAAATTCATATGTGCTAAGGTATCTCTGTGTATGTGTGAGTGTGTGTGGAATGAAGGATGCTTAACTATGATTAAGCTATTTCTGTCAATGGGAAAACAAATTCTAGTCATCATATATAGGGCGTTTTCAATTTTCAGTGTTTCAAAATAAAAAGAAAGAAAACATTTTCTTATATTAGGAAGCTATTTATACTTTTTTTAAATTTCCAATTTCAAGATTAGATGAGAAAACAAATGTAGTACAAAAAATCTCAGTAGTTTCAAGAAGGGGGAAACCTATTTTGTTTAAAGTAGTTGAAATAATGTATATTTTTTTGGCTTTTAAAAAGGGGAATTTAATAAGTTGCTAGTTTACAGTTATAAGGCTAAGAAAATGTCCCAATTAAAGCAAGTCTAATAGAAATGCCCAATCAAAGGCACCCAGGGAAAGATACTTTGGTTCAAGAAGGCCAGTGAAGTTCAGGGTTTATCTCTCAAGTGAGAAGGCACATGGTGAACACAGTCAGGGCTTCTCTCTCAGCTGGAAGGGCACATAGTGAACATGGCGTCATCTGCTAGCTTTCTCTCCTCGCTTCTGGTTTCATGAAGCTCCCCGGGAGGCATTTTCCTTCTTCATCTCCAAAGGTCACTGGCTGGTGGACTCTGCTTCTCATGGCTATGTTTTTCTGCTCTGCTCTCTCTGAATCTCTTTCTCCAAAATGTCCTCTTTTATAGGACTCCAGTAAACCAATCAAGACCCACCCAAATGGGTAGAGACACGTCGTCACCTAATCCAGTTTAACAATCACTCTTGACTAAATCACATCATCCAGGGAGACGATCCAACCACAGTTTCAAACATGCAGAATTGAACAGGGATTATTCTACTTTTATGAAATGGATTTTGATTAAAGCATGGCTTTTCTAGGGGGCATACATCCTTTCAAACCAGCACAATCAGCTTCATTCTTATCTCTAAATACCAGGTTTTACATATATAAAACAGCCTCTCAAAATTCAGAGATGGCAATTTCCACACTGGACTAAATGTGACTGCTATAAGAGTTTTTTTTACCTCATTTTTGAAATTCTTGCTAGATATAAAATTCTTGATTGGTAGTTGTTTTCTTTAGCACTTTAAATAGTTCGTGCCACTTCTGTATTAGTTAAGGTTCTCTAGAGAAACAGAATCAACAGGAAACACTCGCAAATATAAAATATATAAAAGTGTCTCACATAACCGTGGGAATGCAGAGTCCAAAATCCACAGGGCAGGTTGTGATGCAGACAATTCCAGTGGAGGGTCTGGATGAATTCCACAGGAGTGGCTTGCTGGCTGAAGCAGGAAAAGAGCTTGTCTCTTCTGAATCCTCCTTAAAAGGCTTCCAGTGATTAGATTAAGCATCACTCATTACAGAAGACACTCCCCTTGGCTGATTACAAATGGAATCAGCTGTGGATGCAGCTGATATGATCATGATTTAATTCTATGAAATGTCCTCATCGCAACACATAGGCCAGCACTTGCCCAGCCAGACAAACAGGTACCACCACTTGGCCAAGTTGACACATGAACCTGACCATGACAACTTCCTTCATGTATGCATTGTTTCTGATGAGAAATTGGCATTTAGTCTTACTGGGACTCCCTCGTATAATCGTGTTGCTTTTCTCTTGCAACTTTCAGAACTCTCTCCTTGTCCTTGGCATTGGACAAGTTAATTACTATGTGTTTGGACAAGTCTCTTTGAGTTTATCCTGTTTGGAATTCATTAGGCTTCCTGAATGTGCATATTCGTGTCTTTTGTTAAATTTGGGAAGTTTTCTGCCATTATTTTCTTTAACTATTCCTGCTGCCCCTTTCTCTTTCTTCTCGCTCTGGGATTCCCATAATGCACAAATTGATACATTTGATGGTGTCCCACAGAATTTGTAGGCTCTCTTCTCTCTTTTTTTGGCTTTTTAGAAGGGGAATTTAATAAGTTGCAAGTTAACAGTTTTTAGACTATGGAAATGTCCCAATTAAAACAAGTCTATAGAAATGTCCAATCTAAGGCATCCAGGGAAAGATACCTTGGTTCAAGAAGGCCGATAAAGTTCAGGGTTTCTCTCTCAAGTGAGAAGGCACATGGTGAACACAGTCAGGGCTTCTCTCTCAGCTGGAAGGGCACATGGTGAACATGGCGTCATCTGCTAGCTTTCTCTCCTGGCTTCTGGTTTCATGAAGCTCCCTGGGAGGCATTTTCCTTCTTCATCTCAGAAAGTTGCGGGCTGGTGGACTCCCTGCTTCTTGTGGCTGTGTTGTTCTGCTCTGCTCTCTCTGAATCTCCAGCTTTCTCCAAAATGTTTCCTCTTTTATAGGATTCCAGTCATAATCAAGACCCACGTAGAAAGAGACATGTCTTTATCTAATCAGATGAAATAATGTATTTTAAAAATACAGAAAGTAAAACTTTAAGAATGTTTTACATAAATAAAAATAGCCAAAATATTTAAAAAAATAAATTATCAACTAACAAACCACCAATTGTTGCAAAGGATGTATATTCCAGGACCAATATGTCTTCAGAATCTGACCTGACTGTGATATCCATATATTCATTTTATTGGCACACCGAATATCAATATAAGAATTCACAAGAGTGTTTTTTGTGTTTTTGTTTTGTTTTATTTTGTTTTAGAATGACAATTTATGATCATTATTTCAGCCACAAATGGATTCATCTTATTAATTACCTTGAGGAACTTTGATTTTCATCATCAAACATCGTTTCTATTTGTTTTTCCCCTGTATTTTCTATCATTCTTTTCTTTCTAGTGGGTCTACTTTAACAGGTTTGAGAGGGACAATCATGACTTAGGAAATGCCTGATAGTGGATAAGCTACCAGGACTCTGGTAGTTGAAAGAAAGTACAACATCCTCATTCTACTTCAAAAACCTCAAAAAATCATTTCTGCAGAGCCGCTGGCCATCGTCAATCTTTGGTATTAGAAGTGAAGTCCATTAACTAAACCTGGTTCCCTCTTTCTAACACATTTTCTACTCTATAGAGACTGGGAATGGTATTATTAGAGAAAATATTTCAAAAAATATAACTAAACCACGCCTAATTTATAATTGTATGAATATATTATGAGAATGCTTATATTATTTCTCTATATTTATATGAGGTGAGCAGCATTTACAAAGAATTGTAACTTTCTGAGAACTTTATAATTAAAAAGTCATTATGAATGTAATCTCCAGGAAGATCATCTTTTCCTTAATAATGTTATTATGTACTCGATTTGCATTTTGCATACAAAGTAGTATCAGCATCAATGATAATAATATGCCTTTTCTCCTACGAAAGTAAACTATAACAAGATTATATAAGTTCTATCAAGTTTTCAGAAAATATACACAAAAACAAAGTCAATACTATTATATACTTGAATAAAAATTAGAAGTGATGGATTTACAGCCTTAAAAGCTTGCTTGAGAACCTGAACTTCAAAAGGCTATGACTTTGACTTTCATGAAAACAGATAATCTCCTTACTGGATAATATACAGATTAATTTGGTGCAATAAAAAAGAAAAAAATAATTTCAAGTATTTGTATAAAAGGACAATTAAAACAAACAGAAAATCCTGTATCCAAAAGACTGCAAAATTTATTTGCTTTAAATCACTTCTGAAATAAGGACATATATAGTTACATTGGATATTGATCTATCCTTTCTTTTCATTAATAATAATGACAATTATAATAAAAGATACTATAGTAGAACGTGAAGTGACAGTGCTTACTGCAGGAGCCTAATTTAGGAAGTAAGACTTATAAATATCGTTGCAATGTACTCAGACTTCCATACTTATAGGGTACAAGGTTTTAAGGTCTTCTTACTTGAGTTCCCTGAATGGTCTCCAGCATCTTAATGTCAAATCGTAATGTTTAATTACAAAACTACATTGAACTTTCTGTAACTCAGAACTTAAAAAAATAACATTTGACTAAGAACATTTCCACAATCAATTTGGGCATAATTGCCTACAAAACAGATGATATTCCAATTCTACATTCAGTCAGGTAAGATTTTAATCCAGTGTGGATTTGTTCTTTCTATTTTTTGATCTTCTTATTTTTGTTTTGTGTTATCCAGGATCATGCCATCTTTATTACCATGACTCATGATTGAGTTGCCACATAATGATTTGTACTAGTGTTGTCAGCTCTCTTTTTTCCTTCCTTCCCTCTCTCCCTCTTTCCTTCTCTACCTCTTTCTCTCCTTTCTTATTTATTTTTAGCCAGATTCCTGTGTGTGAATTCGGAGAACCCCAAGTCTCTGTATTGATTAATATAGTAGAGCTTTCTACCAAAGGTCCTTGCCAAATGCCTGATGACAGTTACTGATTACTTGAAATTAATGAATAGAAATGGACTTTAGTGGCTTTCAATCATTTTCTGAGTGTTCTTTGTTGTCTTTAGATTTTCTTGCCATTTATGGCAGGTTTTGGAGATGGATTCTTTTATCAGGAAATCCAGGCTGCATGATAAGATAGCTGTAAGCCCCACAGGCTCAAACTGTATTAGGAATCTTTCCCTGTTACATGTCCTCTGACTCTAAGAGTGGATCTTGGGCTGCAGGGAGGCAGGTAGGTTGTCATTTAACCACTTTACTCCCACCCACATGCAAAATTCATATGCATCGTCCTAGAAAACAGTGACAGGAAATATGGCTTTTGCTTAACTAACAAGGGCAAAATGTAGCAAACACCTTCATTTTTTCTGATTATAAAAAATGAAACATGCCGCTTGCCTACAAATATTAATAATAAAGGAATATGTAGTTAGATTGTGAATGTCTCAGTAATTCAAATATCATGCAGAACCACTGGACAATGTTGGTATATCTTTTTCCAGCCTGTCTTTTATTTTTTTCATGTGTGTGTATTTTAAATAATTATATCACAACATTATATACATATACACATATAGATAGAAATATATTTCACACATAGGGTCATCATGCTCTGCATGCTGTGAGATTTTTTTCTTTAACAGCATAACAGGATACTGTTTCACATGAATAATTGTAAATATATATTTTAAGAGCTGAATCAGGTTCTAGGTTCCATACTAGAATACATTTAATCATACTCATTTGATTTCTATTTAAGGCATTTCTAATTGTGTACTATTGTAAATAATATTTTAAAAATATTCTAGTCCATATGCCTGGTTAATGTAAAATTATTTGTTTATATATCCTAGGAGTAGAATTTTCAAAGTGAATCAGTATTAAAAAAGGGATATTTAACATTTGACAAGTTAATTTTGAAAGTTTTTATTAAGTGCACATTTATAAACATTGTATGAAAAATGTTCATTTTCTAACATCCTCACTGAAATTGTGTATTCTGGTCTTGTTTGTCTTTCCAAACATTAGGAAAATCTGTATTTCCTGACATTAATGTCAGAACAGGATTGAAAATCTTTTTTCACGTTTGTCCTTTAGATTATTTTTCTCTGTGCTGTGCCTCTTCATATCCCTTCTATATTGTTTTCTTATAGATTTGTAAGAGATCTTCACAGATTAGGAACACTAACTCTTTATCTGTTATGTATTTTCTAAATGTCTTTCTTGGTTTGATTTCTTGGGACTTTATTTGTTCTTTTCAACAGAGGTTTTAAATTTTTATATCAGTCAAGCTTATATATATTTCTATTTATGAGGTTGTCTCCTTAAATTTCCTGAAGAAATTTAGCTGCCTTCTCTATTTATTCTTTTTTTCCATTTTCCATTTGAATAAAATTGATTTAAGTGGTATGTGCAGACTTAAGGAGTAAGGCAAGAATACAGATTTGTAGAGAGAGGACTTTTAAGCTTTCACTGTCAAAAAAAAAAGTAGATTATTCCCACACCTTCCACTTGGTGGGAGAACATTAACAAAACACAGAGCTAGAAATACCCAAGTATTAACGTGTTTTGCAGGACCTCGAGTTGATGTTTTTCACTTGTCTAGACCAGAGGACTGTGTAAGAAAACAGTAAAGAAAAGACTGGAAAGAGAAGTAAAGAACCAATTAAGTAGAATCTTGAAGGCCAAACAAACTATTTTGTCTTCATGAGCATCGCGCAGTGCTCTGGAATTAGGAGGTTGGTTTGTTTGCTTGACTTTATCAAGGGACTGCCATAATCAAAATAGTGTTTTAGGATTGGCTTAACACAAATAATCTGATTGTCAACTCAGACTCAAATGAATTAGACTTACATGGCACAACACTAATTAGATCAAGCTTTACTAATAATTTTAAGAGTTTAGTTTGTCAAAATTCAGAGAGAGCAATTTGAAAACTGGGAAATTGAATACACCTTCCTAGGTCATTCCTTCCTGCATAGGACACATGTTAACAGGCCAAGTGTAAGTGAGGTCTCTGTGTGAGGTAAGTGGGTTATTATCACACACTAGAGAGCATTTTGTCTAGGAAATATCTTCATTTCATATCCCAGATTTTGTGACATTTTCAGGGAACTATGCCCCATAAATTTTTAAATTCTGGTTTTATTTGCTATAAACAATCCTTGACTAGGGACATACTGGCAAGAATGTTCCATAGAAAAGGACCTTTTTCTAAAGAATTATCTTTAGTGTATACACCTGGATGTCCATTTCTCATGTTCCCAAAACAATTGGATCATTTCCCTGATTGGCTTTTTTTCTCTTCAGAACATCCCCTGGTAACAGGTGGGAAGGTATCATGGGATTGCCACTTTATCTCCTTCCTCCCCAAGGGTGATTACATACTGCAGCCTAGAAGAATTTATACCTAGAAGAATGTGCCAGGATATGAGATCAGCTAATTCAGTGGGACAGGTGTGGAGCGCTGAGGCAAAGTAATTCATTAAAGAAAGATTCCATAAATCTTTTTAAAGCAGACAAAAAAGAAAACATTCTGAACTACTTCCCCCTAAAGTAATAAATAAATAATAAAACTCAATTCCCATACCCTTTAGTCAGGAGTTTTATGTACTGTCCCTAATCAGTTGTCGGGAAAGACAAGTATTTAAATATAATCATATTAGCTATGTAACAGCGTGACCTAAAACCTAATGTAGAGGACTTATCAAATACATAAAGTTAGCATTGATAAGTTTTACTAATTCAGAGTGTCTCATTAACAAATTCTTTTGCCCAATCTCTATTTATGTGACTGCAAACAAGATGTAATGGCTCTCCCTTTCTAAAACATTGATTGTTATAGCTAAACAGAGGGGGACTGGAGAAGAATTTCAAATATCTCTTGGGATATGAAGAAAAAAAATCATGTCTCCAGGGAGAAAAGTCAGTTCTACCTGTTACCATGAACAGTCTGGTTTATTTTTATTTTTATTTTTTTACAAAGGAAATTTAATAGCAACATTTTGGACCTTGGCAAGTGTGACTGCAGGTGCTTGATTTCTCCTGTGCATTATAATTACCACGAAAGGAAATGGGAGGTGGTAAAGGGCTATTCTGTCTAATTTCCTTTGATTTTCTTCTTCAGAACTTACATATTTTTTTCCTTTAAACCTTTGCTCCACATATTTTATTTGTGTTACTGCACAAGCTGTGGGACATAATAAGCAGCATTTTAGCACCATTCTGTTCTTTACTCATGGCGTATAAATCACAGCAGAGTTGCTAACAGCTTGTGACTGACAATCTTCCTTGATAGACAATCTGTGATCCTTTCAGCCTTTTACTAATAAGCTCATTAGGCGAGAATGGCGAGAAATCCTTTCTGGGATATAGCAATGAACCACAGCAAATTCAGTGCATGTCTGACCACTCAAACTTTAGAGAATCAATCTTTCCTCAATCAAAACTTTGTCAAGTCCCGCTGAATGTCTGCTGAAGGTTACTGATTTTTTTTTAATAAAAGTTTTTAAGAAAAATCAAGTAAGCTTCCTACTTCAAGTCAAGGGGAAATTTTTCTAAACCATGGTTGTGTTGTTTTAATTTCAATGAATTAACAAATGAAAATTAACTATCAAATGGTCAATATTGTCATGGCTTTCAATTTGAAAGTAAAAGATAGTTTTCTGCTCAGCAAATCAGTGATAAGAAACTGGGTAAATTGAACATATTTTAGACTCTAGCATTTGTTAGTTTCATCTTATAAAGAATGCTTAGAGGTTTTCTAATAATTATAATGAAAAGGATTCTTTATGATTTTGTAAATTAGTTAATGATAATAATCTTTTATTGAAAATGTGACAATTTGCCCAGCAATGTGTAAAGCAGTTATATTTTGGTTCTTTTACTAAATCCAGTTCTCAGATACATATTGCAAAATAAAAAACGAGTCCCAGCTTCATTACTGTACCAAATTAGTTGAAATCTACACCTGGTGGGAATAATTTGTTATGGCAGTTTATTAATATAAGATCCTAAAAACAGTACTGATTGAAGCTGCTGGAAAGAAAATACTTAAAGGTTTTATTCCTCATTCATGGAAGTACTTAAATAGGTAGAAATTTGGGAAAATACAGACCAAATAATCTGAATAGGTACAGTCAAATGAGGTTTAATCTTCAGCATAAAAAAAGTATGACCAGTAATTGATGAGAACTTGAAATTAGATAAACTGTATATGTCTTTTTGCATTTATACTTAATTTAATTGAAAATAACCTTTAATATCATACTGTTGATTACTTTACATTATGACATAGTGTTAAAATTTAATTGGTATGGATAATTAGCACATTACAAAGTTAACTGTTTACATATATTCAGAGAAAATAAAGGTAAAAAGAAAGATAATGAATACATGTTCAAAGTATTTAAAAACATTCAAACAAAACCAGTATTGACAAGACTAAAGTATCCATTTGAAGTAAAAATAGTAGATTCAAATATACTATTTTATAAGGGCAGCAGTTAGTATACATTGTTTCAACTTTTAAATATTTTAGAAATTAGAAAAAATTTAGAAATAAATTAATCCATTATTATAAAAAGAGGTTGTACATTTTATATCTGTACTGTTTTTTAAAACAAACATCAGTTGAAATCTGCTTGAAATTCTGATCCTTTTCAATTATATCAAACAAAAATATACCCAGTGGAAGTGAGTCAGTGACGGGACTTATGCACTTGGAAGGCATAATGCCTCACCACAGAGACACATGACGAAGGCGGCCTAACTTTACCAGATCTGTGTTGTGCAGCCATTGCATGCTCTGATTAATATTTGACATAGCTTATATCATCAGGCTTGAGCATGATATTTAAACAACCTCCCCCTACCCAGATTTACCCAGATTGTTTGTTTTCAGCAAGATTCTCTCTCCATAAATAACTGGGTTATGACAATATCAATTCATAACCTTACCAAGCTCCAATAAATTGTTGGGTCAAAGCAATAAAGAAATTGCTCATTTCCTCTCATTTGCATTTTTCTAGGGACCATGTAAAGAACAATTAATTACTGTCACTATTACTTATAATGATGCAGAGTCATTTTATGGCATAATAAATATAGCCTAAATTCCATTTAGAAAAATATATTACTTACAAATACATAAATGTTGCTTTATTTTCCTTATATAATTTCATTATAATTCTAATCAAGTAAATGCTAACATCGAAGTAATTGGATGTATGAAGTATGAATGTGATAGGTATAAAGCCCTTAGAGTTCACATAAAACCCATCATATGAAAATTGATTAAAACTGACAAATTGCTACCAGTAGAAATCAACTTAATTTGCTCTACAAACTAGGAATAAAAACAAGAGAAAAATCGGCAAAATTATAATTTTTTTGGCCTATTACTGTATAAAGTTTATACACCAAGTACTGGCAATGTATTTAACAGTTTGTACCCCATAAAATGATTTACCACTATCTTTAGACATTTTAGATATTCAGATGGAGACATATCACATATCTTCTGGTAGTAACATATGAACACTATAAGTATAATATAAGTGGTGGTGAAAATGCATGGTAGAGATAATTCTGTGGACAACATGCAATGTATGCATTAACTTCATACAAAGGCAAAAGATGGATTTTTCTCTCTTTCTTATTATTATCAGGATATATTATTTCCAAAATGGTGAGAGAGAAAAAAGGGAAGGAATGGCATTTTTAACTGCAATCCTCATTCCCTCAATATCCTACTAATGACAAAAAGAAATAACATATAATACCAGTTTCAGTTAATAAGTACATAAACTGTTAGTAGTATCTGGGACATCCTATGCTAGCAGCTAGCCTCAAAAAATACTGGATTCTTGGCACACTTGGTAGAGTTCATAGCAGGGTCTTGCCTCAGTAGTGAGAAATAGCTACCCTACATTGTAAGTTGTTCCAGTTCCACCTAAGGAATCTTAAATACTAGATCAAAAATGATCAATCTGCATCTGTGTAACTTAACTATTTCCCAAGAAAAAGCTCAAGAATGTTTATAGGATTATTAAAATACTTATCACCCAACAGGAAAAAAAATCACAATTATCTTGCTTACAGTAAAAAAAAATTACCAAGCATGCCAAGAGACAAGAAGAATGACTCATAATGGGGAGTTAAACAAATCAATTGAAACTGACCCAGCACTGATAAACAGATTATAATTACCAGAATGAAAGATTAGTGAACCTGAAGCCATAGCCATAGAAACTACTCAAAAAGACAGAGACAAGAGTACAGGCTGCAGGTAGGACAATGTCACACAGACCGATGGACGTGTAATTTAACTTCCTGAAGAAGAAAGAGGTGGGGAAGAAGAAACATATTGTTGTTTTTTTTCCCCCAATTTAACAAAAACTATAAACCCACAGATCGAAGAAATTCACCAACCCCAGGATCAAGAAACATGCAGAAAATGATAACAAAGTACATCATACTTAAACCGCTCAAAATCAGTAATAAAGAGAGAATCTTAAGAGCAAAGAAAAAAGTTAGATGTCTTGGAAGGAAAAACTAAAGATAACAAGAGTTTCATCTTGGTAACAACTTAAAATAAGACCAATGGAATTACATGTTTAATAAGTGTTAATAAACTAAAATAAAGGAGCAGACAACAAAGAACTCTATGCCCAAGGATAATATCATTCAAAAATGAAGTTTTTTCCAGACATACCAAAACAAAAAGAGTACATCACTAACAGAATAGCAGTATTACTTCCAGAAAATTGAAGAATACTTTCAAACTCATTCTGTGAGGCCAGCATTGCCTGATACCAAAACCAAAGACATTCTGAGAAATAATATTCCAGACCAATATTCTTCATGAATATAGGTGTAAAATCCTCAGGAGAGTTAATCAAGCAGCATAAAAATGTTTTTGTTTCAAATGGCTAAAAGACAAACCACTGCCTTTGGAGAAAATATTTGAAAATCATGCATCTGATAAAGGCTCATCTCCAAAATATATAAAAACAGGTTCAGCTCAATAATAAGAGGCCAACAAATGTAAAAGTTCTTTAAAGGTGCTTTTTTACAGATGATGAATATCATTAGTCTTTAAAGAAATGCAATGAAACCACAATGAGAATCTCCTTCATACTCATCATGATGGCTGTAATAAAAAAAAAGAAAATAACAAATGATTCTGAGAATATGAAAAATAATGGGAATCCTCATACATTGTTAGTGAGAACAGAGGTCTCCACCAATACAATGCTCCAGATTGGAAAGCAGTCCGAAAGTTATTATTATTTTTAATTTGAATATAAATTTACCACACAACATAGCAATTCCACTCCTAGGTAACTTCCTAAAAGAACTGAAAACATATATCCACCTAAATTCTTGTATATGAAAATTCATAAGGTCTTTGTTCGTGATAACCCCCAAATGGAAATAGCCCTAAAATCCAATAATTGGTGAACAGATAAACAAAATATGATAAATCCAGGCAATGAAATGATATTGAACAGTATGAAAGAATGAGCTACTGAGGTATGCTGTAACAGGGATAAATCTCAAAAACATCATGTTAAGTTAGGGGTACACTTACACTTTTCGGTAAAGGACCAGCTAAAAAATATTTTAGGCTTTGTATTCCACATATAATCTTTGTCACCTACTTTTTCCCCCTTTCCTACAACCCTTTACAAATGTGAGTGCTCATCTGAGTTTATGGGCTTCTGACTGAATTCAGCCCATGCGCTGTAGTTTGCAGAACACTGCCCTTAGTGAAAGAAGTCAGATGGAAAGACACAGAATTGTACAATTTTATATAAGAAAACGTTCTAAATTTGCATAAGAACAAAAGGTGAAGGGAAGACATATAAATGGATGACTCATTTGTGGATAAGGAAACACAAGAAAGATAAACCAGGAAACAAGGGGATGAGGTGTCTACCTGGAGTTTGTGGAGATGGTTAGAAAGAAATGAGGGAGGGACACCTCTCTGAGTGTGCTAATTTGTAGAGTTCTGACTTTTTAAGTGAAGCCCATACTTCATAAATGCAAAAAATAAAGTAAAATCAACAATGATGGCAGGAAAAAAGTGGAATACAAACATAAATAAATCTACCTGTTTAAAATTAATAAGTGCACTGAGGGGGAAGAAAAACTAAGCAACATATGTTTTGAAAACTGTATGGTGGCTGTATAACCTCAAGCTAAGGGCAAAATGAGCTACAAACAAATATGCAACATTTTTATGATTCTGGATTTATGTCTAAAAAGTGGTTAAATAAGTTATTTACAAATAATTTTAAATCTATGGTAAAAGGAATTGTCACCATTTCTGTCTCTCTCTCAAAAAAATAAAAAAAGAAAGAAAGAAAGAAAGGGGGAATGAAGATAGATTCCATAGTGCAGTAATCAACAGATTACATTATCTGTACCCCAAACAATATCTATCTTAGTTTATGATACAGATGGTTTTTAATTTTCTATAATAGTGGGATAAAAGAATTGTAATTTATAAAATAAATAATATGAAATAATCATTTCTTTACTTTCTACCAAATGAATCTCCTGTCAGATACTTAGGAACCATACAATATCACAGGGAGGTTTATAAATCACAGATTTGGAGTCAGTTAAGTCTGGAAATAAAATATTTGTACTCTACATTTTAGAATATGAACCCCAGATAATTTACATAATCTTTAAATCTTTAGTTTCCAATCTATAGATTAATAGGAACAATTTTTTAGGTATGAAGTTGTAAACATTAAATACTGAATTGCAAGTACCAAGAACAAGTTAATGTAAATAGCAGGACTTGGAAATGTGAAACATGTTTTGATTGTTCATATATGTAAGCAGGGAAACAGATTGCCTCACTTCGTCTTGTAGCTCCTCATCCAGTTTAATAAAAAAAAAATGTGGCCCTCAAATGTAGGGACTAAGGGATTCTGTGGTATTAATTACAAGGTTCAGAGGAAGACATGAACAAACTCTCATTTTTCATATAATTACCCTCTTGGATCTGCCTTAAGGAAAAAAAATTGCCGTGAAAGAACGGCTCTGGACATTAACGGATACTAGAGTGTGAGAAGAAAATGCATCTTTAAGTGAAATATTTGTTTTACAACTTGCAAAGAAAGCTATGTCATGGGATGAAGTAATGAAAATTTCTTTAAGTCACAGAATGATAAATTGCCATAAGAGCTTTTTAGCTACAACAACAGGTTTAATCATGTTAGGAGCTAAAATAATCCCAAGTGCATATAATTTCCCTTAACTAAAATGAAATTACACCATCAAATGTGAATGCTTTGTACACAAGAAGGCACAAACTGGAATATTTATGAGCTTCCATTTGTAAATGACACAATGCGATTCCTAGAAAATTCACTAGGATTTAAGAGGTCAGGTAGACATTTTACTCTGATGGGACCCTGCAAAGTTGTGAAACATTTGCAGGTTCTTTATAGCCAGGGGAATGGGAAATGCTGTTTTAGAATAGGAGGAAAGGTTGCTATTTAGAATTTATCCTTGGAGAGTTTGTCACATGACAAGTCACTTCCCTCTCTGACTAAGTTCTCAGGTCCTCTCTACAGGTCCAATCAACGTAAAGATAAGTAAATAAGGCTTAAGAATTATTTAGTGTACAATCATGACAAATAAATCAAGTTGTTTTTAATGACGTTTAAAATAAATTCTCCAGGAGAGAATGGCAATGGGACAAATGTCACTGCTCATGAGATCAACCTCAGCAACACATACTACGCATTAACAATAGAAAATGGCTTTGTGCTCCCAGGTGGTTACAGTTCTCTCCAAGCAGTGAGAGACTATGTGATATTTTAATATTTTTTCTTGCTTTGCTTGTTTGTATTTTCTTAGTTTTCTTGTGTGATGGAATAGGTAGACTCATCCATTCCTGATGTCTGTCATCATTGGAAATAAAGGCTGTTGATGAGATCGGGGATTTTAGGTATTATAACAACTATAGATATTCAGGAAGATGTCTCCTCTGCATTTATTTCATTAATTAAGACATTGACTCAGTGGATAATCTTCTTTCAAACATTTATTTCCCACCTACCATAAGCCAAGAGGTGTTTGGCAATAGAGCAAGGTTTCTTTCTCTCCTTTTTTTTTTTTTTCATTATCTTCCCCCACCGTCCAAGGACTCCTTCTAGACATTTTCTTTCTTAATGTCCCCCGACATGAAACTTTAATGGATATATTATATATCTGTTTACACACTGTGGTCTTTTGGAGGGCTGTAAGCTGTTGTAATGATTAAGATTTCTTTTAGCCCCCAAGGAAAAATTTTTGCCTGCTTGGGGACAATGCAGCTCCCATTGAGAAGGCATGTTCTACAGTAACAAAAACTAATTTTTCCCTCATAAATATTGCAGTCTACAGTTTTATAACAATTGCAAGTCAGTGTGATGTGTCCCATGTACCTTGGGGACCCTTTGAAGGAAACATTTCATTCTGGGGAAAGTACCATTTACACAGGCCCTTGCTGGAATAAAGTTGTATCTCTTAATAGCTAGGGGACTAGGAACAAGTTACTTAACTCCTTGAATCTTGTTTTCTCATCTGGAAAATGGGACTTGTACTTCACAGGGTTGGGGTTGATTAAAATAAGCGAAGTAGTGTATATGGGTATCCTAGAGCACTTCTATATTAAGTGTCGGCTTGATATTGATTCCCTTTGTCTTATTATACCAATTCTATTTTTCTGTAGATCAGTATTAATCTTCTCAGTGCTTGCAATTCAGCCTTATAATAAGATCAGTGTCCATACTTTATCCTTACAAATCACCTGTCCAAGTTACAAAGCAGGTACTGCCGAGAATTCTTGGACCCAGGGTCTCTTACTCTTCCCCATCTAGAATCTGGGTCTTTCTTTGCTCTGACGAAAAGAAATATTGTCTGATGATTAATATGATAAAAAACATGGCAAATCCTTTTTTATTGCTTCATAGTGTGCATGAAGCTAAACTAATACCAAAACTTACAAGCAACTATAGACATAGTAGAAATGGAAAACAACAACAATGAAACTGGAATCCTTGAGCTATTTGTCAGTTTGTGCTTAGCTGTCCTTAGTAATAGCTAAACATCTGATGCTTGGTTCTGCAGTTGTAGTAATATTCATATATCCTTGCAGTGACTCTGTGATGACTCCCAAATTCTCTTCAGAATAACTGGACCATCTACCCCTGGAACCAAGATTGATAGTGAAATAGGAAGTGTTTCCTTCTCATCTCTCAGTTACCTGTCACACTCTCCATTCTCCAGCGAGTTTTGTAAGATTATAATATGATAAGATTATAATAATGCCATCTTGTTTGTTATTTTTTAAATTTATTTTTCACTTCAGTTGCCAACTTTCTACATTCTTAGCAATTCATTTAGAAAATGGGTTTTGATAGAAAACTTAAAATATTGCTGACATTAAAACAGTATTTTTAATAAGTACTTCTAAGAGGAGCACTTCATTGACATAGAGGAAAATAATTGTTTCACTCCATAAACCACACACCTTTGGGACCGAATCATATTGCATGTTAGCAATTTTCTCATTTGCTATGTACTCTCTGAGACAGACCTAACCAGTTGGTCAATAGTATCTACATTTGCTTTCAATGACACACTGTGGACTTCATTTCTCAGTCCCCTTTTACAGATTTGTCATTGCAACGGAAGGCAGAAGCAATGGTGCTTTTGCAAGCCTGCCCTTCACCTCCAATTTAATGCATCCTTGCTTTCTCTCTACTCATATGTCACCAGAGGCAAAGGACCCCTTGAAGTTCTGAGAGGTTACGGGACTGAGCAAACCCATTACATGAAAGGAACTTAGGTTTTCAAATAAATTATGGATTAAAGATCCTCCCCTTTTCCTGCCAACCCGCATTCCACTGAGATGTGGGTGAGAAAAATGATGTCGAGCCCCTGAGATGTGGCAGTCATCTGTTACAGCAGTTGGCCTATTCCACAAATATCATGCGTTTTGTCACTAGCAGTGTAAAGGCAAACAGGGAGTGTTACTGCCTAAAGTAATGCACTTATGACATGCAGTACCGTAATCTAGAAGCTGAACTCTCAACTTACACTTTTAATGGTACCACAGGCAGCAAGTCACTATAATGAAAAGTGTGCTATTCCATTTCTGACTTCATTTGCATAATATGAACCACATGGGGTGCAGAGGTTATATCTGGAGAAAGAAAGAATGAGTATATTTTCAAAACAAATTGCATATAGAAAGTATAATTAGCATTGGATTGACTCACAAAACAAGAAGCTCTTTTCTGCTAGATTTTACCCACAGAGAACTGAAAAAAACACAGGTTCACTGTCTGTGGTGCTTTTCATCCTCCTGTGCCTGTGTTCTCTCCTCATTTCCTAATATTCTCATAAGATTTCATAATAGATTATTTTGGCTTAATATGCATGTCTATTTTAGATGATATGTTAATTATGAAAACTGTACAGCATTCTAAAGAGCAATAGAAGAAATAAACTATTTTAAATAGATACATAATCTGAAGTAAATCTCATTTTAAAAGCTAACATGGTATTGTAACTACAAACATGGTATTTCATAAAGCCATCCAGTCTTTTACAGATGACATGTTACCACACATGCAAACATGCATAAACATGGTAATCGTCAGATACAATTCTGCCCCTCGGGTGCTGACTCATCTCTGAGGAGGTGCCTTTCTGGAAAGATTTTTCTGTACCACTTTCTCCTATCCTAATGAAAGCTAGAAGCAGAGTGAAAGAGCCAGAGGTGGCACCTAGACAAAATGTGGCTTGGCACAGCGTTCCTTTTCCTGGTAGACTCTTTGCATCAACTTTTAGAGAATGGGAGAATTAAATATTAGTTTAATTTTTGTTTAAATTTTGTTGGATAACTCTCTAGTTTGTTATTTATAACACTGATTGCAAATATTTATCATTAAAAACTTGTTTTGTTATTAACCTCCAAATGTGTTGTTTTGAGGATTTTATATCTATCAAAATGTATTTTCCCTCAGGTATGGGGGTAGCAGCCACTTGAAGGGATGGTTGGGGACATGTGGGAAGGCCACACTAGCTCAGGAGGGCTCAGATTTGGGGTGGGGAGCCCGACCCATTTCTGTAAATTTCAAAACCCTGAGGCTCAACACTTCTGCCTGAACTTGGGGTGTAGAAAACCACAAGAGAACATCACACCCAAATATGGGAAAAATTGTTTTTTCCACATTCCATCAGAGAGCTGTGTTCACAAGACATCTAGGTGAATTGGATTCTGAAGGTGATAAACTTTTTCAAATAGAGATAGGCTGCTTAAAATTGTTTCGCCTTTGACACGACATAGACAGGTTGCCAACCATATAACCCAGTTAGAGAAAATCTAATTGAAATTGTAGTGAATTCTTACATGCCACATTCACGCTACTATTGGAGACCTCTAAGGAAGTCCACGTATCCAGGGGTCTCTGGCAGGTTCTCATGAGAAAGGCCTAGGGTGAAGATGGAGCCCTGAAGAGTCCCCTCAGTGGCTTATGCAAGAGAGCACCTGGGATTTGAGGGTAGAGCAGGAGCCCAGGAGAAGCCCGTCAGAACTTTGAGCTCTGCATTAAGGTGGTGGCCAGCTGCTTCTGGGCAATCATGATCTAAATTCTTTGACATGAAGAAGAAGTCAACTGCTTTTTTATAGGAGGAAAAGTTCATTTTTATTATCAGTATAATAGTCTGTCTAGAGTAAAACCTTAGCACTGTGATTTGTGATTTATATTGTGAAGAAATAAAATGTATGGAAATAAGTGCACCATTATAAGAATTTGTACTACAAGTTTGTAATGTTAATAATAGATAGACTGTGATGTAAATTGAATATCAACGTGGTAAACCCAAGAGAACCACTAAAATTAAAAGAGCTATTCAGAACATTAATCAAGATAAAATGGAAACATGAAAAATATACAATTAATTCAGAAGGAGACAAAAAGGACAAAAAGGAGCAAATGTAACAATCATAAAAATAACAAAATAAATTTAAACCTAACCATATTGATAAATATGTATAGTCATCAATGGGCTAAAACAATTCAATTTGAGTCAGGCTTTTTTCAAGTTGTATAAAAAATATAAAACCCAACTATATACGGTCTGTAGGGAACTTTAAATATAAAGAAATAGGTTTATAAGCAAATGGTTGGAAAGAAATATATTGTGTAAACACTAATAATAAGGAAGTTGAGTGGCTATGTTGCTATCAGACATAGTAGATTTCAGAGCAAGGAATGCTTCCAGGGTTAAAGAGAAACATTCTATAAAGATGAATTAGCCAATTGTTGAAGACGACACAGCAATCCTATATGTGCATGCACCTAACAGAAGATCACAAAATTAACTAAAGACTGATAAAATTGAATGGAGAAATAGACTGTTCCTTAAGTATGGCTGGTGATACAACACTTTACTCAGTAATTGATAGAAGTAGACAGAATCAGTAATAAGACAGAATATTTGAGTAATATTCTCAAGCATTGGGACTTCTAGAACACTTCCTCAAATCACAGCAGAACACGCATTTTTAATGCACGCAGAGCATTCAGCATGATTGAGCATATTCTGGGCCAAAGAACATGTTTCAGTAAATTTAAAATGGCTAAAATTTTACAAAGGATGCTGTTTGACCACAACAGCATAAAACTATAAATTAAAAGCAGAAAATATTGAGCAAGACCCCAGATATTATAAAATCAAGAAAGATATTTCTAAAATAATCCATGAATCAAGGACAATATCACAGGCAAAATTAGAAAATAATTTGTACCAGGTGAAAATGGAAATACAGTAAATCAAAATATGTTAAATGCATAAAGAAGTGCTTAGATGCCTGTGCTTTAAATGATTATGTTAAAAGAGAAAGAATTTCTCAAATAAATAACCTATTCTTCTCCATTTAAAAGTTAATAATGGGCTGGCAATGGTGGTACAGTGGCAGGGTTCTCTCCTGCCAGGCCAGAGACCCGGGTTCGATTCCGTTGCCTGCCCCATGGAAAACCTAAAAGAGTTAATAATAGGATGGTGTGACGGTTGCTGAGCTGGTAGAATTGTCGCCTGCCATGCCAGAGACTTGGGTTCGAGTCCCATTTCCTGCCCATGCAAAAAAAAAAATATATATATATATATATTAATAATATAGACCTAATTGAACCCAAAATGAGCAGAAGGAAGATGTGGTAGTGCAATACTGAAATGATCTCCAATAACCCTACCGCATTGTGTTTTCCACTCCCCATAAGTGTGGAAAGAGCCTGTAACTTGTTTCTAACCAATGGAATACGTCAAAGGTAAGAACAGATCACATCTGTGATTGTGTTAGTGTTTATAATAAAGTGATACAATTAAGGCCCCTAATGAGTTCAGTTTTGAATCATCTAAAAACCTGACTGATTCTGGTGAACCGTTTGACAGTGGATCTAGCATTAAGAAATTGTCCTTCCTGCTGGAATTGAAACAGCAAGCAGCCATGTTTTTAACCAGCTGAGGGGAGTGTGCCTCTACTCGCCTCATTCCTGCATCTAAGAAACTATGTTCTTTCAACAATCTCAATGATATTGTAAAAAGATGTCCAACTACAGATGAGAACACAGCCTTTGAATGCAGCTGTGTTAAACCCTAAGCAGAAGACTCAGCCAGGTGAGATTAGCAAACATTTAAATATGAAATAATGCAAATTCTACAAAAACTATCCATGAAATTGAGGAGTGGGAACATTTTGCATTGCGTTTTATAAGATGAGAGTTCCCTTGACACCAAAACAGGACAATGATATTACAAAGAGAAAAAACTAGAGGTCGATTTCCTTCATGAAGATAGATGCAAATGATCATAATAAAATATTAGCAGATTAAATCCAGGTATGTGTGTCTGTGTGCATATAATAGTATATCATGACCAAAGTTCATCATGATGAAGTTTACGTCATGATCATAAAGGATTTCTACAGAAATGCAAGTTTGGTTCGGCATATACAAATTATGAATGATTTACCTTATAAACAGGGCAAAAAAAAACAACAACATATAATCTTCTCAATAGATGCAGAGAAAGAATTTTCAAAATTCTACCTCCAATAATTCTCACTGTGTCTATCTATCTATCTATCTATCTATCTATCTATCTATCTATCTATCCATAGATATGTAGAGATATAAATAATCTCAGAAACTATGAATAGAAGTAAATTTCCTCAATTTTAGGTTGACTATATGTTACTAGAATAAAGTTTTAAAAACCAGTAGCATAGGACTCAGTAACATAAACAGTGGACCCCATTGTAAATTATAAAAATGTTCTGCCAAGAATTGTAACAAATATACCACACAAATGCAAGCTGTTAATAATAGGAATGTATATGGGAACTCTGTATTTTATGGATTTTATTCATGACTTTTCTGTAAACCTACAATTTCTCTAATAAAAAAAAAGTGAATTTCTTCAACCCAGTAAAATACATAGTTGGAAAACATATAGCTAGCACAGCACTGAATCATAAAAGACTGAAAACTTTCCTCTCAAATAACACGGTAAGAATATTCACTCATCACTTCTAAGCAAACATGCTACTGGAGATCTAGCCAGGGGTATAAGAAAATAAATAAATAGATAAATAAAAGTTATATTATTCTGAAAGAAAAATTTCCAAACATGATAGCCTATATAGAAAAACCTAAGGAATCTATAAATATGCTATTTAGCAGGTACTTAGTTTAGGAAATTTGTAGGATACATAGGCAATATAAAAGTAGTCAAAGTTATTAATATAAACTAATATACACCATAGGAAATTGGAATTAATAAATAATATTGTTTCCAATAGTATTAACAAGCCTGTACTACTTAGTGATAAATTTAACAAAGTACTAGAAAAATAGATAACTGAAAACCCAACCAAAAATTTGTGAGAGAAATTAAACTGATGATGATAGATTTACCATGTTCCTGAATTGTAAGACAATGTTGTGAAAATATCAGTTCTCTCCAAATAGACATAGATTCAATGCAATTCCAATTAAAATTCCAGCATTTTGAATAGAATATGTTAAAATGATACTACAATGTATATGCAAACATAAAGGCCTTAGAATTTCCAAGACATTTTTTGAATGGAAGTAAAAATGAACCATCTGAATTCATGATTTACTATAAAATTACTATATCCAAGATAGTGAGCTATTGAGTGAGGAATAGACATATAGACAAATGGAGAAAAAAAATTATGTGGCCGCAGCATCATGCACACTGATCAACTGAATTTGTAAAAGATGGAAAGTTAAGTCAATGAAGAAAGAATAGTGATTTATTAAATTGTGCTAGAACAATTCCATATCCATATGCCAATAAAAAACATTAACTTAATCTCATGCCTAGCACTTTCTACTGTAATTATCTCAAAATGGATTATAATCCTTAGAGTAAGAGATAGAGCTATAGCATTTAGAGATTAATACATAGGAGAATACCCCAAGGGATGTGGTAGGCAGAAGCTAACTGATACCAAAAGATTTCCATTCCTTGTGTATACACACCTTCTCCCAGTTATTCAATCAAACACTGAATCAGTTGCTCAGTGAAGACATTATGCAGCTGTAATTAAGTGACTTTAAAATAGGAAGATTATTTGGGTGCATTTGACCTAATTAGGAGAAATTAGGAAGCACTGGAAGGATTTTCTGTGAGGGAGATTGTAAATTGGGGATTCTCCAAGGATGACTTGAAAAATAAAGAAATCTAGTGGCAAGGATTTCCTAAAATCCTTTAGGAAATTAGCAGAGACTCCCAGCTGACAATCAGCAAAGAAATGGGGTCCTCAGTCCTACAACTACAAGGAACTGAATTCTGGAACAATGGTGGGAGCTTGCAAGCAGACCATCAGGTTCAGGCGAGAATGCAGCTTAGTTGACACCCTGATTTTTGCTTTCTGAGGTCCTGAATGGAGAACCAGGACACAATGATTCTGTACTTCTGACCTATCTAACTAATAAATTGCTTTAAGCATCTAAATTTGTAGTGAACTGCTAGGCAAAAGTAGAAAACGAATACAGTGACCTTTGGCTAGGCAAAGATTTCATAGATATCACACAAAATTTTTAAATTATAAAATTTGCTATATTTCATTTCATATAAATTAAATATTTCTGCCTCTTCAAAGACATTTAAGAAAATCAAAAGACAAACCATAGCCTGGAATAAAATACCCTCAAATATATATTTGACTAGTAAATCTTTATGATGGCTTAAGAACTCTTTAAAATTCCAACAATAAGATACATAACCTATTACAAATGCACTAAAGTTCTGAAAAGACACTTCACAAAGGAAGATATAAGAATTATCAATAACTCCTTGAAAAATTTGTTCGACATAATTAGTTATCAGACAAATCCAAACCAAATGCTAAATATATATATATACATATATATACATATATATATATATATGTATATATATATCCACTGGAATGGCTATTATTTATTAGAAGAACACACACACGAACTGAAATTTCTCATTACTCTTCTCAATTTTTGCTCAACTCAATTTCTCCTCAAAGACATATGAGAGTGAGAAAAGATGGTTTGAGTGATTACGTTCTGGCAACTGAAAACCAAAAAGCTTTCTAAGAGGTCCAAAGACTCCTGAGATGGTGTCCCTCTGTTCTTCTAGTCAATTATGGATCTTCTATTTGTTTTATCTCTGCTCCATACCATGTGTGACAAATGTGAAGATCAAAACTTCCTTGAATTGACAAAATAAATAAGTATAGAAATTTACACACAGATGCATCTCCACAAATCTGCTCACATAATACATTTGCGTCATCAACGCACATAGATTGGAAGGATATAAAGACAAAAGAGATGTTCATATTTTAGCCACATGGGTGACTTCAAATGGGTTATCCCTCATGATCTCAATTTCTACTCAGTAAGGAGTATTGAGATAGGATCATGCTCAAAGTTAACTTATTCCTCATGAGGGATTTTGGTTACCACTGTTGAAATAATATATCTTGGGAACCTCTTGATGAGCAGCTACTAATGAAGGAATATTAAAATAATATTGTTTGATATCCTGAGTCCCTGACTAGGTCAAATACCATCTTAACTTCATTCCTTTTTCTGGCTTGCTAAGTCTTTGGGAACCTGTCTGAGAAACTAACTTTGCTATAGGGATTATCTGAGTAAGTTAGAATACGACCAGGAGGACTTACAAAGAAATGACATTTGAGCTAGGCTTTTCTAAGTAGGATTTAAATGGGTGGGAAAATGGATTGAAAGACTTCCCTGCAATGAAGAGCAAGAGAGTAAGGTAAAAGGCTTTTGAGACATGAACTTTCATGGCCTGGCAGAGAGAGTAGAGTACTAAATGTGTGTGAGAGGAGGGCATGGTGATGAGAAAACATGAGGAGAGAAATTCTGAAAAGGTGGTAGAAGGACCAGATTTATAAGCAAACTGAGGGTGTTGAACTTTATATTGAAGGCAATGGAGATATGGAAGATATATATAAGATTATTTTAGATATTTTAAATTGGAGGGTGATTTTGCCACTTCAATTTTGGAAAGAAAAATCATTGCACAATTCTGTCCTGTATTGTGATCTCAAATGTGAAACTGTCATAGCCATGTCCAAGCCCATTTGCATGCGCTGGTGTCTTGGGCCACGAGAGTACATTTTTAACCTGAGGATTGATGTCCATCACCATCTTTGCTAAGAGTTAAAGTACATCTGCATTTTAATATATTCTGAAAAGACGCAGATGATTTTAATAATAATAAGTGATTCTAAAGAGGACAAATGAAAGTATTCTGTGGGGAAAAGGATCATGGCTATGAGGAAAATAGAATCAAAATAATATGCTCAACATTCAAAAGAAGTTAAGATGAGTGGTTTAAAAAAATTAAGCCATTCAGTATATAGTATGGTTTCTTCTGACTTTTGGTGGGATATGATTATGTTAAAGAAGAAGTTTGTTTGGCTTCAAAGACCCTGAAGATTTAAGGGAATCTGTCCATGCAGATTCCAAGAATCTACCATCGCAGAGTCAGAATCTCAAGGAATTCTAATAACACTTTATGAGAAATTCCTTTGTAAGGAGTAGATTTAAAGTGTATGTATATATATATAGTATGTCTTTGAAAGCATGATAAGTGTTCTGAATAATTTTTAAAATCTATTATTTAGTAATCCAGGGAAGGATATTTTATTTGATTTTAAGTTTTCTAACAAAAGACAGTGGTGTGACCTCCAGTTATAGGATAATCATGTAATAATGTAATTCTGTATAAAAAATAATAATGCAATGCTGTATAAAAATAATAAAAATTATTAAAAATAATTTTAATCTGTATTAAAAATAAGGATTAAAGAAACGCATTGCAAGATATATTTCTTCTCTTATAGATTTAATAGCTAAGTAATTAAATCAAATTTTTATTGTGCTCTGCTCTGTTTCAAGAGTTATTCTATGTCATGGATATAACAGTAAACCGTAGAGATAGTTCTTTGCCTTCTTTGAGTTTGTATTCTTGCGAAGTGGAGTAAAATTGTATTATTTAAGGCAGGTAGAGAATTGATAGGTATAAAATTATCAGATGATAATACATGGTAGGAAGTACAGTGAAGAGATGATGCTGAAACTGAAATATACATGAAAGGAAGGAGGTAGCCAAGAGAAAGCAACGGAGGGGCGGTGTATCCCAAAGAGAGCAAAGAGCTGACATGAAGGGCCTGTAGCCTGTGGAAACATTCAAAGAATAAAAGAAAGTTGCTATGAATTGAGCGAGATGAACAGCAAGGAAAGTGCAAATGCGGTGAGTGGAAAAAACTGGGGCCACATCATGAAGGCCTCTGCAGATCAAGGGAGTTTGTATTTTATTCTAGGTGTGGGTTTTATAAGCAGGTCAGTAGTATGATCTGATGCACATTTTACAATGTCCACTCGGCCTGCTCCGTGGGAGTAAGAACTGAAATAGATGGACAAGGTTGGTGACTGCTACTTGAGTGTAGAAAATAAATGATAGTGACCTGCATTAGAATTATGGCAGAAGAATTTGATTGAAATGAGAGGTAAAAGGGCAAAATCAAGAGTTCTTTTTCAGCCATATTATGTTTGAGAATGCTACTTAGAGATACAACTGGAAATGTAAACTATAGATTGTTACATTTAAAGCCCTGGAGTCCTGGAGGAAGTCAAGTGGCACAGATGTAGACTTGGATGACATCAGTCTATAAAGGATTTACTTTTGTTTTAAATTCTTCTTCTGTGATTTTCTCTGTTCTCCTACAAATCAATCTGAATATACATTTTTAAATAGTTATATCTATTGAACTGGTAAGTTTTTTCAATCACTGAATATGACTCTCATAGATGACTTTATCTAAGGAAAACTATCAATAATATATCAATGTCCTTAAGTAAAATATCACCCCATATTAGAATACGTTTCTTGTCTTGATTCTAGTGGTAAATAAATTTCTCTATTACAGTTTGAGAATGATATATAATTAGATAAGACTCAGACTCCTTTGTGTTAGTGAAGCTGCATAAAGATTAATTTATGAGCTAATAATTTGTTGATCAAAGCATATGCTTTGCTTTTGATTTATGCACATATTTTATCATTGATGGAAATTAGGTATTTTCATGAATTCCTTAAACTATTTCTCCCAACAGCTTAAATTCATATGAATGAATCCTAATATAGATCAGTAAATTCATGCAGTGTGGATTTCTTATTTTTATGAAGTAAGACTGGTTCTGCTTTGCTCTCTTTTTAATACATACACGCATACACACATGTGCACACACACACAAAATCTCTGCATTTTCCAGTAATTGAATTGGTGTCTGCAGACCTGGGCTCTGGTAAAAACCCTACCAATGTTATCTGTGTTGAATCCAGTCCTCACTAGATCTATTTTTTATATATTCTCATTTGTAAGAAGTGTGATTAGATCATCTCTAGCATTCTTTTCCTCTTTGAAAGCCTGTGAAGTTTGACTGAAATTGCCTGTAGTTGAAACTCAACCCATAAATAATAAGGTAAAAATGCTACTGTTATCCCTCCTCATCCTCCTTCTAATAGCAATAACAATAATCCAACTTACTTTAAATATTGATTTGCAGTGTACACGCCATTTTCACTGACACATCTAATTTTATGCTTCCAGGAATGTCACAGCTCAGCCAGGCTAAGAAATGGAGTGGTAAGTCTAAGGCCAAAGTGGGTGAACAGATGAAATTTATTTGAACTTTACTTGCTTGAAACAGAAGAAACATTTCTATAATAGCAATACAAGAGATGACGTGTTTGCAAGGCCAGGCATCCAGTGGGTCAGCAGTATGTGATGACTGTGAAAAAGAGTAGTGGCTGTGTATCTTGTTCTCTTACCTGGGGAGAAAAAACATGATCATAGTTGAAACTGAGCCTCCTGTTCTCCCAATCCTCCTCTTCCGTCCTTGGGAAATAGAATTTGACTCTCTGTAGCCAGATGTTTCCTGGGAATAGCTGGTAGACTTGCTAAGCAATTCAGCATAGACGAAAACCTCTGGAGAATGGAGCAGGCAGATGAACCTGGATACCACTCTAATTAAATCCCTGGGGGATCCCAATTACTGGAAGGAAACACTGCTCACTCCTTTTGAATATTTGCATATGTAGTCGAGATCAAAGCCACTTGTAGATGCAAATACCTGGTACAACAAACAATACTTGTCACAGGAGTCTCTTAAGCTCCCCAGAGGTTATCCCAAGAATGAAGCTGAGAAAAGTACATGCAATTCATCTGCTAGTTTGTACTGAAGTCTCAAGTACAACTTGCCTCCTGTTCACATTGAATGTATTTCTGTGGCAATGGAGCTAAATACCAGTTTTCGGCACACTAGGTTACTTTGCAATGCTCACCAGGAAAAACATGAAGAATTAAACACAGTGTAATTGAAAGGTAATGAGCTTTGTCTGAATCAAAGGGATTCTAGGCACTATAACTAATTAGACATGTGAATTTAGACAAGACACTTAACTCTTTGAACCTCGGGGTCTCCCCCTCTCCCATTTATAAAATGGAAGCAGCTATACCAACTTGGAGAGTTATAATTGAAAATTTTACTGTTCTACATCTTTGGTTTCTAAATACAGCCAAATTCCTTTTACATTTTGGAACCAATTAAAAAAACTTTCCAGCTCTCTGTAGGTTACAGCGGTGTTTGGTAACACTACCCACTCCCTTTTTCCCTCCAGCATTTGGGCAGAAGTGACCTTCTGATATTACCAATCTTTTTCACCTAAAATCCTGGTTACAACTTTGAGCAAACAAAAACATACTTTAATACTTTGCTGTGTTGTTTGGAAAGTAAGGGATTTTGTGGAAGGCAGAAAAAATTCCAATCCAGAGGAATAATAAAACACTGTTTTGTTATAGGTTTATCTGCCAACACCTGGATATTAGGGTGTGTATTTTAATGCCTTTATCAGGCTGGATTATAAAGAAAAACCAGTAGTATGAGTAGATTGAAAAAAAAAAAGGAAAGAGTCTGAATGAAGCTAGGATTCCAAAAGGAAAGCATACTCAGTGGGTAAATTAGGAACAAAAAAAGATATGGTGGGGAAATAGTTCTGTCTCAGCCTTCATCCTTGATAAACTAAATAAAGAAGAGGAAACAAATTTAAAAGATTTTACATTTTGAACTCCAAATATTCACATTAACTGCCATGGCGCAAACTAATGCTAATATGCAAAACAATTCAAGCCTCAATGACACCCCAAAGACAAAGGTCTAAGGATGATTGGTTCATAAATAACAATCTTTAAGCCCAAGTATTCAGGTCTCCATGAGTGAGCATTAGCATATATAACTCTGGTGGCTTGTCACAAGCAAACATGGATAAAATGAAACAGAATCCCATGATTACCTTATATATGCTTTTGTTAGTGTTGGAAACAAAAGAAATTTGCATGAGATTTGGAAAGTGGAGCATTAGAAATATTTACTCTTCAGGCATAGTGTGATAGTAGAAGCAGCATTCCAATCATAGTTCATGTTTCCGAAGCATTTCTTTCTCAAGTCTGACCCCACTCCTGTCTCCAGTCCTGGCAGGTACCAGTTGGCTCAGTGGGACGAATGTCAGATTCTCCTGGCACAGGTCAGCCAGGGCTGCAAGGTCAGAAACTGGTCCGTGGGGAGGGATCAATGAGAATTCCAGTTGTCCCTCTTCTCCCCAACTTCATCTTCAGTTTTCTTTCCCCAACTGCTTTATGACATCATACTCAATACCAAATGCAGAAGAAACAGTTGAGCTGCAACTATTTCATCAGTTCCCACTGTTTCATGAGGTCCATTTAATGTAATGAATCCCTTATTCTCCACCATTTCTGGAGGGTTCTCTGAGTGAACCCTCACCAATGGAATAACAAACCATGTAATTAGACCCATAAAAATTTAATATTTAATTATCAGAGATCATGACATAATGGTGAATTTAATAAGTTAAAAGCAATAAGAGGAATCGTTGAAATTATGAAGACATTTAATCAGTTAGATCTGAGTGAGAGCTAAATAAGACCTCTAGAACTGAATACTATGAAACTTAAAATTAGAAACTAAGTCTACATTCAAAACCATAGATGAAGAGAATATGTAAACTAAAAGAAAAAAATACCCAATATAGCTCCAAGAGAACAAGATGATTGCTCTTATAAAAATCAAGAGAAAGGAAGGTCAGAATGAGGAAAAGAGTTGATTACAGTCACATAAATTTTTTTCAGACAGTGAGAAAATAGAGCATACTCAAAAAACCAAACGTGGACTTCAGAAAAAGGAAAGATTGATTTATGTTCTCATGATCATCAAAGCAATAATTTACAAAATGTACAAGCAAAAACATCGGAGGTGATTTCTTTGCATGCATCCTACTGAATTTATCATATCTACCTTTTATCAGATATACAGAAGTACTGATTGTACTTTCTCAACACTGTGCAAACTATAAAATATCTTTTGAGTTCTACAACTTCTCGACTGGACTCCAGACTCCTGCTATGTATACATGCATGTCAGGAGTTGGCCAAAGATCTGAGGGGAAATTTTCACAGAGACACTGGGGGCTCCCTCTGTCTAGTACTTTGCCCCTCACACCCCAGATACTTTAGTCTTGAATGCTGATCTCCATTTCCTCAACAAAGAGATATTACCAGTGGATATGTATATATACATATATATATATGTAAGATTGTGTATATATATATGCATGCACAAATAAATAAATATTTAAATGCATTAATACAAGCATGCATATATATTCTTAACTGACACATTTTAATTAAACAATCTTCAATCATATTAATGAAAATACATGGACTTAAGAGAAAATTTCAGATTGGTGTACAAAACATGATATAATATTATAACCTATACAAGAACATGAGAAACACATATGAGGCTTGGGGAAAGAGGATCAAAATGCTTCTTTAAAAGTGAATTATCAAAGATATGCAAACACAAGTAAAAAAGTAAGTGGAAAATTCAGACCAAAAAATGAGGTGAAAAGAGGTGAGAGGCGAAGAAGAACATTTAAAATACTGAAGAATACAAATCACAATGTAATTATCATTTATAAATAATTATGGATACAATGACATGCCACTAACTTTTATAGAAAAGAAAAAAATGTTGATGAAAGGAGAAATAATAAAAATACACTAAAATGGAATATTTTATTTCTTTTGCCACTCAAGTTTAAAATAAAATAGAATATAGATTTAAACTGGATAATTAATAGCGCATTTATAGTTGTATCTCAAATTCTTTTTTTAAATATTCAAGAAACACTCTTAAAATTACCATAGACTGCAAAAGAAACTTCAATATTTTCAAATAGGTATAATACACGTGGTACTTTTTTTACCAAAATGCAATAAAGTTAGAAATCAATACAATACACAAAAACTCTCCATGTGGAAATTGAAATATGTGATTCTAAGCAACTCTTGAGATAAAGAGAAATGTGAAAATAAAATTAGTTTTACATCTTAATTTTCAGTAAGAGAAACATGATTTAGCAAAATCTATGAGCTGCAACAAAAGTGTCTTTCAGGGGAATTTTTTTTTTTTTTTTTTTTTTTTTTTTGCATGGGCAGACACCGGGAATTGAACCCGGGTCTCCAAAAGGGCAGGCTAGAACTCTGCCTGCTGAGCCACCATGGCCTGCCCTCAGGGGAATTTTTAAAACATGAAATATCTATATATATAAAAATTGAAACATGAAAATAACTGAATTAAACATACAATTTGAAAATCTAGAAGAACAACCAAGGAAACCAAAAGAAAGCAGAAGGAAATAATTCATAAACATAAAAAAAATCTAAATTGAGTTAGAAAACAAATAAAAAGATCTGGAATAATTTTTAAATGAAAAATCTGATTATTTGAAAAATCTAAAAAATATACCAAAGGCAAAATAGAAAAGGATAAGGGGATTTAACTATTAAAAAGAGAATATATATGCATGAATGCACATGTGTAAATATATGCACACACATATATAGAAATAACATAAGCATACACGTGGAACAACCCAAAAAATCTATATATATTAGACATGTTAAAATTAATGCGTAATTTACAAATTTTCACCTCAGTTAAAGTACAAAGTCTAAACATCAGAGATTACAGATATAGAAAAGCTAGAGAAAGCTGTAGAAGAACTTCTCTATATAAAATTTCCAGTCCAAATTAGATTCAGAGGATAATTCTAACAAATTTTTGAAAATAAGATAATTTCAATATACTACTTAAACTGTTTTTGAGCTGAGGTGAAGGAAAACTTTCTAAATTATTTTATGAAGCCAGCATTACATTGATCCTAAAACTCAACATAAAACTACTGCTCTTTCTTATTCATGAATATGTGGAATTTATTCTGGAAATGAAAGAGTGGTTAATATTAGGGAGTCCATTAATATAATTAATCACATAATTGAGACAAAGAGAAAAATAATGTGATCAACTTCAGAGTTGCGAAAAAGCATCTGATAAAAATCTAACACCTGTTAAGTTACCAAAGAACTAATTCTCAAAGCCAATAATCTGACTTAATGGAAAAAACATCAGAGATTTTTCCTTTTAAGGTTAGGAATAAAACAAAAAATGCTTCTTTCTCTGTTATTATTCAATACTGTGTTGGAGATATTGGCAGATACAATTAGATAAGAGAAAATAAAGTGAGCCCTTAAGCGTTGATGAAGTAATAACATATCTGGAAAACCCAAAGAATCAATGGAAATCTATGTAACAAATAAGAAAATTCAGGAATGTATCAAATTATAAAATTTGCATGCACATGCCAATTATCTTCATATACCCAAATTAAAATACACAGAGAAGATGTAACTAAGAAGAGTGCATCATTTAGGACAGTGCATCAAGAGGAAATGAAAAACATCAGCCTAAATTTACAAAGAACTTGCCCAAACTTATTTTTTATTGCTGCATAATGAAATACCTCCAGATTTAGCAAGTTGAAACAATGATAAATGCTTATTCTTTTGCATAGTTTTTGGGGAACAGGGATTTTGGTGTGGCTTGAATGGTTGCATCATGGGATCACCTACGAAGTTGTGGTCAAAATGTGGGCTGGCGCTGCAGCCACTTAGAGGCTCACCTGAAGCTGAGAGGAGCTCCAGGGTGGCTGGTGGCTCTGAGGCTCAGTCCCTCACTAGGTAAGTCTCACCATTGGACTGAGTGAATTTCCTCCTTCCATGACAGTTGGTTTACCCCAAAGTAAGTGATGTAAGCGAGAGAAAGATGTCTTCTGTGACCTAAACTCAGAAATCAGGTTCCATCGTTTCCACCATGTCTTATGAATTATGTAAATCAGTCCCTTCTAAAGTGAAAGGGGACTGCACAATTGTGTGACTGGCAGGAAGCACGGATCACTGGAGACATCTGGGAGGCTGGCTATGGATATGGGGAAAGTGGTAAAGCAGGGCTAAAAATCAGATACTTACCCTGAAGAAATGAAAAACATTATATTCTACGTTAGGAAGACATAATTCCAACTGTAGAACTAATTTTTTTTTTCTCTTGAACTGGACAAGTTGACTATAAAGCCCATTTTGGTTTACAATCATGGTCAGCCAGGAAATTTGAAGAAGTGAATGAACAGTGGCACTAACCCAGTTTACTATAAACCTTGATAATTAAAACTGTGATATAGGCCTATAAATATAGTCAGAACAATGATATAGAATAGTCCTTCACAAATGGATCCAGTTTTATATGCACATTTGATTGTAAAAAGGCAGATTTTAAAATGAGCTGGGAAAAGATGCGCTTTATAATAAGTAGCATTAGGATAACTAAATAGCAATAATGGAGGTCATAAATGTTAATCCATTTCTTATACTACATACCAAGATGAATTACAATTGGGTCAAGAACTAGGAGGAAACTTAGATGTATTCTCGTGAAACCTGGGATTTTAGAAACCTTAAATTTGTCTTAAACCCAGAGGCAATAAGGAAAAATTAGGCACATTTAAATACACCACCCACAAAAAATAAATAAAAGACAAAATGGGAACAGTATTTGCAAATTTGACAGAGTTAATGTCCATAATAAATAAGGAGCTTCTACAAAGAAAGACAATGACCTAAATCAATATATATATACACACAATCTTACATATACATATATATATGTGTGTGTTTGAGAAATGGAACTCATTCAAATGCTGTGGCTCTTAACTCTATGAAAATATGCTCAATCTTGTTCATGATAATAGAACTGAAAATAAAAACAACCCCCTCATTCACTGTTTCCCTTAAAAATGGAAAATATTGAATAGTTTGATCAGAACTATTGAAACAGGTACTCACACAATAATGGTAGGAATGAAAAATGGTAGAACCATGTTGAAGAGAATTTGATAATATTGAGTAAAATCACATATGCATGTACCCTTTGACTCAGCAATCTCACTCTTAGGAATATACTACAGAGGTGTACTGAAAAATGAAATGAAAGAATAGACAAAAGGCTTTTCATTGCAGGAATATTTATAATAGCAAAAGGCTGGAAAGAGTTCAGTTGTCCATCAATAAGGGACTGTTTCAAGCCATGTATATCTGCACTGAGTACAACATAGCTGTTAAAAGGAATGAGGAAGATTTTTATTCACATTGTGGATTGATCTCCAGAATATGTTAAGTGAAAGACTAAAGGGGAAAATTTTTATAATATACCATTTATCTAAAAAATATACAATCTATTTATACTAAAATGGATTAAGAAACCAACTAAAAAAGATATTTCTATAAGAGAAGAGAGGAATAGGGAGAAATGGAACAGAGGTAGAAATAACACTTCTTTGAAGTGCATTCTACTTTTATTATGTGCAATAATTATATTCTATAAAGTCACCACAGACACTGAATTAGTGACTACTGAACTATTACTCCAAGGAGGAAGAATTACAGGGTTCGGTTCCCACAAGCCTCTGATCAAAACATTTTCATCAACTGATCAATACAAAGCCTTGATTTGTGTGTGTTTCTGTTTAAAGGTGTATTATCCAACATACATTGTGGAATAATTAACGTTGAACTCTCAGACAACAACACCCAGGTTATGCCAGGCTATAGCCTCCAAATACTATTTACTGCTAAGCAGAACAAGGTTTCCTTGGAGAAACAGTTTATTCCAATATACAAAATACCTGTGAATTGTTTTCCACTGTCTGGATTCTATGCTGGTTTTCATTTTGCAGCATGCTGCATTCAAAATATATCTATAGAATTCATTTAAGTCCTACAACAACTTTTTATCTTCCTCCCTAAAGGAATTTTGATATTTTCCCCCAGAAGTCTGAGTTCCCTAGAAACCTGAGACCGTTTAAATTCAATTTAGTAGTTTGAAAGTTTCTGGATTCTCCAGAAGATTTTAAATCAAACTGTAGTCCTTCATAGGCTGGTTTGTTCACCCTTAATCCTAAGGATAACACTTGGGGACCCACACCGGTTTACTGGGGCTGCTACCCTTGCTGGCTCTGGATACCAACTTTTGTTCATCTATTTTCCCCCAGGAAAAGCATCTTTCCCCAGAAAAAGTAGTATAAATGCTGGGTACTTGAATCTTGGCCTAGTGATTCTTTACTATCTTTTAATGAGATTCATAAAATTCATGGAAGCTAGTGTTTAATTTTTTTTTAATATAAATATCATGCTCTTGTTTTGATTTTTAGTTTTTTTGATTAGTTATTCAAAGGCTTTGGCCCAAATTTGACACTTGAATTAGACAACCTATTTTCCTACAGTGTATACCATAAAATGAAATGACTATGAGAATCACACAGATAGTATAAAGAAATCTAAGGTATAGTTAAAACACTATAACTATAGTTACTAGATATAAGTATGTTGTAGAGACTGTAGCATTTTGCAGGTCCCATCTAAGTGCATGCATTAAATTATATTTAAAACACTGAATTAATACTCATATGCAAGCACACATGCACATCTGCAGGCTCTGTTTGGTCAGGAGGCCATTGTGACTGCTGGTGTAATTATGCCTCCAAGTTTGTACTTTTTAATTTGGGGAGAGCCTCTTTTTTTCATAGCAATCACTAAAACTATTCTAGTACTCTGTTTTTGATATGTTAGCAAAGTCATATCCTCCTTTAGCGGAACGAAATTTATCTGATTGGCTGCTATATCAATGATAGAATCAGGCACCATTTAGTTGAATATTTTTAAGAAAAGCTTGTATTTGAACAACTGAAGTGATTAAACAAGCTAACAAATTGTGAGTTTTGGAGACACAACTAAAAGAGAAACAAAAATTTAGAAACAAATAGCTTTAGATTTTATTCACAGGCAGTGATACTGTGGCACCAAATAAAATCAGATGAAAAATAAGGAATGAAATGTACTAATGTCATTTAGATTTCAGTTTGACTCCTTTTAGGGTCTGAGCATATGCCAGATTTTTGCAAGCAATATATTTTCACCAGGTTTTAAAATGTCTTCTTTTGAAACTTCAAACTGTAGTTTCTTTCTGCATGTGCAAACAGATAAAATCTATTTGTATTGCATGTGAAAGCAAGAAATAATATTCAGGACCTATCATCTGAAGAGAGGACAAAGTTGATACTTAATGTAGGCATTTCAGAGAACACCAAATGACGGAATTGTGGGAAAAACTTTTTCTCCCACTCTTCCACTCCTCTCTCCCTCTTATGGTAGGTTGATTATGCTTGGTTCAGTAGAAGATTTTCTGATCAGCTAAAGACTCTGTTAAATATGCTGCCAATCAGCCTAAAGAGCAAACAAGTTACAAGGATGAAATGATTATTAAAAACAACCCCCCCCAGAATATATTCCTGCACTCTTTCCAAATCAATACATGCATCTATTTATATATCAAAACTAAGGTGATTACCTGAGGTATGGTGGAAATGGTCAGCAGAAAAGACTCACATATCTTTTCTTGAAAATATAAATATCCTACTTGAAAAGGAGAAATCCAAAAGCAGAAAGCACTTGAAGCTTAATTTCAAAGTATACAGTGGACATCATAATATGGCATTGTGTTCATCACAAACTGATGTCTGTACTTCTCTGAAGCTCAATAGACTAATGGTGGCTGTATTAAATCATTGTTTCAACATGTGTTCACATTGCAGATGTGCCTTTCTAGATTCATTTACTCTGGCTGCGTGTAGGTAGATGGTGGAGCATGAAATATTGTTATTCACAGAAAAGTAAAACATAAATTTATAGAATATTAAAGCCGTAGAAATCACTATGTAAACATTTAAATTACATTATGTTAGCAAATTTCTCCACATCTAAGATAATTTTCCTCAACAGTAGCTTCATGACGGAATTATGTTCTAATGCTCTAACTTTGCAACAATTTAGGAAAAAGGACTAACTTCTCTCCTATGGAGAGACTGGATCTCTTAGCTCCTTTATTCCAGACCTTAGGTAACTTATTGGCCAAAAACTTGGACATTTGTAAAAGCAAATGAGAATGAGTGGATTCACTTAGATTTACTTTGTATATCTTTAAGAATCTCTTATTACTATGAACCCCATAGAGATCACCCAAACTCAAATAATTAATTCATATGGTATCAATTTGTTTCTTAGCAGAATGATTAGGAAAGGGACTAGGGATGCAATTTCACCAACAATATGTAGAGTGCTGTAGTCTCCTCTCATCTTTTTCCCAAACCATAGCTATTAGCATGTAAGCAAATAAACTTTAATGACATAACCGTAAAATTAATAAGCTACAAAAATATATAGACACTGATCTCAAAAGCTACATTTTTGAGGTGACATAATTACTGGAAAAACATATAGGACTATTATACTTTCCCACCTCTCAAACACTAGGGACTCCCAAATTAATAGGTCAAAACCTTAATCTAGAGGCTTGCCCTTAGGAAACTTTTTTCTCTAACAGAGACACTAAGCCTACCTATAATTATGCTTTAGAGTTACTTCCAGAGAACCTCTTTTGTTGCTTAGATGTGCCTTCTCTCTCTCTCTCCAAGACCACTCTGCAAGTAAAATCAGTACCCCGCCCCCCATGTGGGACAGGATAGCCAGGGGTGTTAGTCTCCCTGGCAACTTGAGACAGGATTCCCCAGGGAGAACCCTGGCACCTTGGGATGGTCAGTGGTTTCCTAACCAAAAGGGGCAAAAGAAATGTAGCAAAATAAGTTATCAGTGGTTAAAAGAGTTCCAATAGCCTCAAGAGGCTATTTCAGAGGCTATTCTTATGCAATCTTCAGCTAGATAGCACTAATTGCCATCATTTACCAAACCCAGTCAACATCATTCCTATTAACCCTTATCTGTAATTCTACAAAAATTTCATGCACTATGTTGTTTACTTTGCAGAAACCTAAAACCTTCATATGGTTCCTAGGACAGATAAATCCTGAATCGAATCCCGGAGGTGCCAGTCTCTCCAAAAACATCAACTAGTTCCATGCCCCTATCCCATATCGTCAACACGAATTCAATATGAAAAAGTTAGAATGAGCTTGGCCCAAATATCCCTAAGGATAAGGAGGGATATAACAGAGAAGATAGAATTTAGCAAATTAGTATGACTACTGAATCACTATATTGATATTTCTATTTAGTCTTCAGTGTCTTGGAGCAGCTAAAAGGAAAAACCTAGAATTGTGGAACTGTAACCCACACCAAACTTTGAAATCTGTTCTATAACAACTTGTTAAAATGTACTTTGAAATTTATTCCCTTTTTGTATGTATATCTCATAAAAAATGTTTAAATGACACAAGTACAACATAGGCACATTATATTTACTTCATCAATTCTATTTATAAAAACATGCCTTTGCCTACTAAGAACTAAGACTTTTACTCTAGCTTTAGAATTCTATAATGAATGTCTTGTGCTTTGTCTTTAGGCACTCAAGAGTTTGGGAGTCAGGATGTAAAGAAATAATTATGATGCCATATGAAATATGATATAATTGAGAGAGCTATAAACTGTTATGAGATTATAAAAGATGCAGTAAATAATACTGCCATTAGAAGCATTAAATTGAACCATATGAAGTTACAGGTATTTGATGATATTTTTACCTACAAAAATTGCAGTTTTATGTAACTTGTTCTAAAATTATTCATTCTCATAGAAGTACTGACCTTGAGCTTGATCTTGGAAAATGACATGTGATTAGAATTAGGTTCTGCAGCATGTGACCTGAATATTAGACTGGCTCAAACAAGATGGGATATTTTTCAGTCAGTTTAACTGATTCTGATGTAAGTGATACGAGGTGGTCTGTAAACGTGATCCTTATGACCTTGACCCCTTACAAATAACACTCTCACATCTAATCCTCATGTGACACTCAGACTCCCCATTCCAGAGGGCACATGGAGAACAGGATGAAGCAGAGAGACAGTGAATGCTTGCCAGCCACTTTAGGAAAAACATAACTTTGCACATTCTGTTGGAGAGAATCTAGTTACAAGGCAACACCTAACCTCAAGGGATACTGAGAAATGAAGTATTTTTGTAAGAAATCATGTTCCAGCTAATAATTCCATTATCATAGGAAAAAAAGAGTATGGTATTTCAGGATCAACCGCCTTTGCCATTGATGAATAGTTTATTAGTTGTATGAGAAATGGGTAAATTCTGATAGAAGGAGGGGGAAACATTTGCAAAAGTGTAAAGCATTGAAATAATATGGAACATTCTGATGACTGTATTTGATATTCGTTTGCCATAAACTACATCAGGATAAATGGAAGGAGTTGCATCTGAAACAATAAAATTGTATCAGCCAGTAAGGAACCTCATATGTTATTCAGAATATTGTGATTTACACCATCTCTGAGAAGTAGCTATTAAAAGACTTTGAGCTCTTAATGAATGAACAGATTTGCAATTTAGGAAGGTCACTCTGGCTGCATATGGAAAAAGGATGGAGAAAGGACAAGAGTGAAAGAAAGGAAAACAGTTGGATTTTTATTCCCTTGTGGGATCATGGACTAAATTCCCACATTCATTGACTTTTACCACACATGTAAAAAGAATAAAGTAATAAAAAAATGTTGACAACACAATAACTCTATTATGCTTAGTTTGTTCTCTAATTGAAAAAAAAATGTGTTATTTTAACTCCATGCAACTCTAATACAAACAGATTAAATAAACTGAGGTACCCATGGGTATAGAATTAATGTTTAATTTGGATCCTCCTAATGGTCAGTACCACTAATTGGTTGAAAAAGTTACTTTTTAATTTCTAAAATTAAATTCATAAAAGAAAAATTGAAGATATCAAAGACATTCACTTATAATTTGAAATGTTGAAATTTTACAAATTGCATTTATTATTTAAATAGTGTATTTTTATAAATATTATGATAAAAATTCTATTTTGAAAAATAATTAATTCCCTTGGAAGTAAAATTTTAAGGAGTACTACAAAGTATCTGTTCTATAACTTAAGAATTTTTTTTAAGTGCAACTTTGCATTTTTTTTAATTCCTTTTTAACTAGCTGAGGCAGCACAGAAGAAAATGTTTAAGAGGAGGTGACCTATAATGTGAAGTTATGTTGCTGATAGCCATTTGGACATTTGGTTTTGTTGTTGTATCTAAAAGCCAATAGAGTGGTTCATAAAACTGATTGCAGAGCACATTTCAGAACTAATAAAACAAATTGACTATTGATGATGTGCACAGGGCAAATCCAATTACATTTCACAAAGCTTTATATTGCTCTATTTCTTCTTTAATGTTTTCTATTTATTTATTTCAATTTAAAGTTTGCATAGCAAGCCCAAAGATGCAATGTGGTAGGCAGAGAGTGTCTTGGACATCTGAATCTGAAGGTCCAAGTGAAATTTTGGGACTGTCTTTTGAAGCTCTCTGTTCCTAGACACATCATTTGAACTCCATGAGTTTTAATCTCATGGAAATAAGGATGAAATAAAATGGCACATGCAAATGTTTTGTAACCTATATAATGTAATGGAAGTAAATGCATCATTATTATTATTTTAAATAATGAATAAAACCTGTATATATTATTCAGGACCAATAAATACAGCATAGAAATTATGCCCCCCCACACACACAATTAAAGAATGCCTTCTTTATAAGGCTTAACTGTCTGACTCATCTTGTTTCTTTCTTAATGATACTTTTCTGGGGAAAAAAGGATTTATTTTCTTATTGGTCTTTCCCCAGAATTCCATGTGATGTTGAAGCTGATATTTTTTTCTTCTGTTGTACCCTTGCTATCTGCTGTAAGGATGACAAATGCTATAGGGATGATAATACTGCAGTTTGGAACTGAGAACTACAATTAGCAGATACATACAAGACACTTTAGCTCTAGCCCCTTCTGAATAACTACACCAGCCGGACACCATAATAATGAAGCTTGTCTGCCACTTGAACATTGATCAAAGGTCTTACTGGGGCTTGAAAAAAATGTGCTTCAGTTGGCATCGCAGACCTGGCACAACCTGACAGCTGGGATTTTCAGGATGCCCAATCCTGTAAAATATTTAACAAATGCTGCTTCACCAAGCCACAGTTTGTTTTATTTAATTCCATAGGCTTATTGGCAGCCTCCTATTTATTTATTTATTTTATTTTTTGCTAGGGATTAACAATTACAAAACTCATTTAAAAGCTTGGAAGAGGCAGTTTTGATGGGCGTTGCTTTTTAAAGAAGAGAAAAAAATAAACTCATCCAGAAAGAAATTTCAAATCTACATGCTCTAAGATTGACATGACCTCAATTTCTTTCTCCAATAAAATTAGGCATGCTGCTTATCATATAAAGAGGGTAGGTGAAAAAGGGCATTGTAGGTAGCTGTCTCCAATGCTATGTACTTGTAAAATGGAAATAATTGTTTTATTTTTAGATTTTATTTAAAAATAAAGCTCAAAACAAAAGAACAAAAAGTGTTTTTTAAAAACTGAAAAGAATTTTAGAGATTATTATGCCAACTTGGATTCAGTTTAAAAAGTAACACCGGGGGGTACAAAGGTAATTCTGTGTTAGAATTCTCACCTGCCATGCAGAAGACCTGGGTTCAATTCCTGGCCCATGCACTTCCCAAAAACACATAAACAAGCAAACAAAGAAAACAAAAAAAACAAAATTCAATAAATGGTGCTGCAATAACGGGATGCACCTATGGAAAAAGAATGAAATGTGAATGAAATGTATACATAAAAATATAAAATTTTTTATATACAAAAAATTAAAGTAACACTAACTTCCCAGAGAGTTCATCATTTCAGCATGTGTTTTTAAGCTCTTGCCTCTGTGTAAGGAAACAGATTCTGTTTTTATATATAATACTAATTTTTAAAGAAGTTTCTGGCTTGTATTGTACCTTCCTACAATTTCCACTTTGTTGTCCTGAACTGGCATTTGACAGGTCACAAACTAAATTCACTATCTCTTCTACTTAATTATTTCAATGTTTGGGGAAAGCTCGCATTTGCCTATAACCATGCTCAAACGTCAACATGAAGAGGTTCCTCATCCATTTCTCCAAATTTTTCTCCAATCTCTTTCCCAGTCCTTAGTTGTGCCTCTCTCATTTGTAGTCATCCTCCTTGGATACACTTTGGTTCAAAATCCTCCCAATTTCCATGACACTGTTACACTGATGGCTGTGATGATAACTATAACATTTTCGTGTAGCATTTGTTGAAATGACAACCATTAACCTACTTCCTTATTTAACTCTCACAAAATTTCCTGAGGCAAGCCTGGGTACCCTCATTTCATTTAAAGAAAAGAGAGTCTCTGAACAAGTAGACAGTTTTCTCAAAAACCAACATTTTATAGTGTTCACTGAGCTCTTACTCTAACTCAGGCATGAAGTATTGTCTATTTAATATTCACAAGAACGCTATGGATTAGGTAGCTAGTCTAAACATTAGCATAATACAGCTGCATGAAGTTGAAGCTAAGAAACTTCACCAAGGTCAGAGGCTTAAGAATCAGCAGAGTCACAGACATCTAAATAGGAGTTGTGCAATTTTCTTAAAACATCTCACAAGTACTCATCTTACTCTGCCAAGTACTCTATACAACACTGTAGATATAAAAATTAACAAAATATAGTTTCTGCAATTAAGATGTGTTGGCATGAAAAGCAAGGAGGTATGTGTATAAATCAATGCAATAAAATTTTGCTGGGACTATTCTAAATGAATGCACAAGATACTATAGAGCTTATGGAAGGGACACTCGATATTACCTTGCCAGCCTGGGCCAAACTAGCCTTCAGGAGAATTTGAACTACTGCTGTCAAAATAGCGGATGGTGCCGTATTCCTAGGCAGTCACTATAAAGCAATTATAGGAGTTTCTAAACAAAACTATGCAGTTGTGAAAGAAATGATATGGATGTGAAATTTCAAGTACGTGTATTTGGTTTGAACACAGTGGGAGAAGGTGAGCTGTACTAAGAGAAGGCTGGAGAGGCATGGATTAGAGTTTAAAGAGCCACCTATATTGGGGCTGAAATTTGAAAATTAGTCATTTGGGAGTCATTTGGAGGATTTCAACAAGAGAAACAACATGATTCATTCAATGTAATTCACGTATATAGTGACCCTGGTTTATTAAGTACATGCTTCCTGCCAGCAGCTATACTTAGGTGCTAGGGAATCAGTAATGACCCAAGACAGATAAAACCTTAGCACTCATGGAGCTTATTTCTGACCAACATTTTAGGAAGAAAGCTTTGAAAATAGTTATAGAACACAATGTAAAGCACAGAGGCAGGGAATTCATGTGCAGACTTCTGAAATTTTTCAACCAAAAAAGAGGGGCCTGAATTTAAGCAAGGCAGTGAGGATAAAAACAAGGTGATGGAATAGAAATACAATCAGGTGTTAGAATCTGCAGGATTGGTGACTGTCAGGATTTAAAGCTAGAAGAGTGGAACTAGGACTTGGAAGGTGTTCCAAGTCGAAATGTTGTTTTATTTGTATTACAATGCATGAGTCCACACTATATAATATACTTGTTTTAGCAGCTGTAGGAAACCACATCGCTCTAAGAGAAAAGAAGAGTTTCTGTATTAGTTTGGATTCTTATCCTGACCTGGCCCTTTTATTAATTCTGCAAATTTAGGAATTTTGCTTAACGTATGAGAGCCTCAGTTTTTCATTTTCATGCTGGGGTTAAATGACAATTTTACAGACTTGCTGATCTAAGGGGACATCCGTGGAGTCTCATCTGAGAGTTGGGAAAATGAGACTGTGGTCTAAGAGTACAGAAAAGGAAGGTGGAAGAAACCTTTTCAATTTGACCCACTTCATATGTATTGCCCAGAAATGGTCCTTCCAGTAATAATAGGGGTAACACCCCTAAGCACATTTTATCTGCTTTGACCTTCCATTCTGCTTTCAACTCTCTAAATGATAAGCTGCTATAGTTTTCTCTCTACCTGTTTCTCAGCGTAAATGATGTTGGCCAAGGTACCACAGTCATGAATTGATTCCTGTTTATCTTCTTCAAACTTTGCTTGCCCCATGTTACTTTGTTCATTTGCAACTCTGCCTTCCCTGCTCCCCACGCAACACAAGTATTTCCAATTTTCTGACACCCAGACCCGATTTTCTCCTTTTACAATAAGCTGCAAAAACAAAACCAAAACAAACGCAAAATCCCACCTTGATTTGAGTCTCCTTTTCCTCTCACTCGTTCAGATATTTATCAAAATGCCCTTCCTGCCCTTCAGTGTCAGAGAAAGAAATTTTCTTGGCCTGTTCTCTGAAAAGGACCTCTTCTTAGACGTCTTTGATCTTTCAATTTCTTGCCTTCTCTCATGTATTTCTTTCTTTTTAATTCAGTGTTTTTCTAATCCTAGGAATATTTTCCCTCAATTTAGGAAAATGAATGTGGAGTCAGGCATGACATATTCTAGAACACGCTTTACCTTATTATTTCTTCAAACTCTGGCTGTTTTGCTTCCATCCTCTTCATTACCAAATGTCTCAAAATATAAACCATACCAGTTATTTCCCTTATGCCTCTTAATGGCTGCTTCTCATGTCAATCTTCATTTTATATTCTTTCTCTTACTTTTCCATAAAATGTAGCTATTCCCCCAATAGTCTCTATATTATCTTTATATTGTATATGAATAATATATAAAAAGCATTTAAAAACATATTCATTGTGTCACCACTTTAAACAATTTATAAAGACATAATTGCAAGTGCCGTTTTTCTTTAACAACCCACATGGCTAAACATTGTTTACATCTTGTTGCAATGTTTTGCCTACATTTTATTTATGCCTCCATTTTTATATCCAGCACTATCTAGCTATCATCTATCTAATCCATCTACATACCAATATACTTGAAAGAGAAGTTTGATATACATTTTTGCCTTCAATTACATTCTGTTCTTAACAATATAATAAGTGCATTTTCTTTGGTGCATAGAAACAATTATATTTTTGTTTGGGTAAATTAATTTAAAACCCCAAAGATCATGTTATTATGGCAAAACATATTTCAATATGCATCCCTAAAAATGAATGGCATTTTATTGTTTAAAGCAATGCCATTTTGCACCAAACAAAATTAATAACAATCACTGGATAGCATCCAATATCCAGTCCATCATCAAATATTCCCAAATAGCTCAAAAATTGCTTAATGATAGTTCAGGACTCAAACAAGAGTCACACATTGCATTCAGGTATTAAGTCCCTTTGAATCTTGATTTCTATCAATCTAGATCAGGCAATCTCTTTCTCTCTCTCTCTCTCTCTCTCTCTCTCTCTCTCTCTCTCTCTCTCCTCCCATGCAATTGACTTTTTCAATAAAGCCAGTTGTTTATAGAACAAATCACAGCCTATATTCATCTTCCAGGTTCACAAAGTTGTTGACATAAATCAGTTTGCTGCGGTCATGGGACTGAGTGCCTCCTGTCTTGCTTGCTGTTGGCTGGAGGATGTCCCATATCACAGAGGCATGTAGGGTTTCCTAACATGACCATTTGTTTCCAAAGCTGGAAAGGGAGCAAGAGTACTCAATAAGTTGGCCATTAGAGTCTCATGATAATCACAAACCATTATCTTTGCTATTTAATACTGGTTAGACCAAGGCACAGGTCCCACACTCTCAAGGGAGGGAATCATACAAAAGCATTGAAGTCCATGAGGTCCAGGTGATAGGATCCACCTTAAAGTCGGTCCTTCACAACTATCTTTCGGGTAAGGGAGGGCACAGAGAATGTAGTGTGACAACACTGAATATGTCCATTTACTTTTAAACTTATACACACTAATTTTTATGATTTCATCCACTTGTGTGGCTTCAAACCATTGTCTTCTTATTATTCAGTGTACTCAAAGCCAATATCTATCCCCAAATTCAGACCAGCTTTTAGAATTGCCTATCATTTATCACTATCTGGGTGTTCTACCAGGGTCCTAATTATTCATTATTCCTCTACATCTGCTGTTGCTTCCCTTTGAGTTGTCATCCAATTGTTCTGCCATTATCCTCCAACCCCTAGCATAATTATTTCTTCTTTCTTGTTATTCACTGGCATTAAGATGTTAAGTTCTGCACATTCTCCTACTATGATCTATCTCAAATCTTCAAATCCTTGTCTTTCTTCATCCTTCAACCACTTTGTTGGATCAGACTCCCATTCGGCCTAAATTAAGATATGGAAATATTTGTGTCAGGTCTTCTAATTTCTTCTCTCTCTTCACCCTCATTAAATTCATTGCACCAAATGGTGGGGATTAATATTCATAAAGCACTGATACAATTATATTATACCACCTGAGGCCAGTTCATGGATTTTTATTTCCTACAGGGTTCATTATATTTCAGTTCACAAAATAAATAGTCCTTCATAATCCATTTCCCACCTGCTTTTTCAGGTTTATCTCTTGCTACTTCCTTTTACACACTTACAGAGTAACATGTTGCATAATGGATTCTTTTCTGTTTCCCAAGATAACATATGTTCCCCCATGTTCATGCCTTTGCTTTCATAACATTATCTTCAGATAACATTAGCCAGAAGGAACCTCTCTCTTCTAAAATTGTAATAATGTTTTATTGGTATTGTTCTTATATGACAAAATTTTATGAATTTTATTATAGTTTATATATGTCTTTCTTTCCTTACATTTCTTAAGGAGAAGTGTTCATATGGCTTGGCATCACCTCATAATTCCTAGTACAGTGTCTGGCATCCACCAGATACATATTTATCAAATTCATTAAATATTGGTTGAATTAATCACTTTCTCATATTATAGCCAAAAACAAACACGTTTCAAATTTATAAAACAGATATTATACTCCAAATGTCTGACAAATATTCTAAACCATAGATTTTATTCTTTATGTGCTTTGATTCCTATTCTCATATTCTTGATATATTAACAAATCAAAAATATGGTCAAAGCTTCAAATTCATAGCAGTGTCTTTACATGTATTTTGGTTGTCATTGGAACAGTTTTTTTGAGAATAAAATAAAAACACCCTCTTACTGAAATGCCCAAGGACAGTGGAGTCCAACTGACTGGGTGCACAAAATGTAAACTATCTCAAGCCATCTTATAAGAGAGCATTTAGTTCACCTGTCATTCCAACATCTGGAGTAATCATTACTAGTGTTAATAAAAAATGAAACATTAAAATTCACTTCACTTAAGGGTTAACAGTTTCAATTGTGTCAAAAGGAAAAAAGCAAAAAACTTCCCCTTATTACCACAGAGATCTGAGATGGAAAACCAAGCTGGTATACCTTTAATAATGTAACATGCAGTGAAATATCCACATACGAAAACTTTATGTCATTTACAGCCTTATAAAATTGTAAGTGCCCTCTTAAAGTCAGTATACTCTGACACTTTGCTACCCACACATCCCATGCTGAAATCCACAGGAGTTAAGCATTAAAAATTAAAAGCAGAATGCAGTTCCCTCAAATTGGATAATTGGAAGCCAGTGTAACATATTCAAATATGGGCATAATAACAAGTAGGCTGCTGGAAAAACATGAGTAATCTAGGTGCTGTATTTAAATTTTTAGCTGACCCTTTGGCTGATTTAACCATGAAATGCAATCTTCAGAGAAAGATGAACTTTGCTTTGTCCATCTTGGACAGTTGGCAGGTTATCAACAATCTGTTCTACTAACATTACCTAAAAAATAACAATAAAATAAAACCTTTTAAGAACAATAACCTTATATACTCTTTACAGTAAAATGGTATTTTTATAGGTTTAAAGTATATAAAAGAATCAAATATCATTATCTGTATTTCCAATAAATTAGAGTAGAATGATATGGCCACAGTTTAGATACATAATGACATAAATGGAGGAAATGATACACTATACAATTTGTCATTTCTGCTGCCCCATTAGACGATTACTTGTAGAACTCACATTTCAAAAAAACACAATTTTTTGCCTGTAAAACAGTTATATTTCAAGATCATTGATGGCTCTATGTACTTTCCAAATAGCCACCTTGTTTCCTAGCTAATGCCTACATGCTCTCTATTAGAGTATATTTGGCTTTGTTTGTTGTTTAAATATTAATAGCCCTGGGAGGGCAATGAGAAGAGTACGTGGCATAGAACATGAGGACACGAGGTTTTATGAAAAATAATGTCACCTAAGTGAAAACTCTGGATTCAGCCATGAGGATTCAAGATGTATTCGGTCCAATACAGAACTTTACCAAAGTATATGTTGAACAACCTAAAGATTGATAAAAACTTGTCTGAAATATCAAGGTCCTCAGTATGCTTTGATTTCAGCAAACATGTTTTTGGGGAAAGAAATGATTTTACATATGTATGAACTAGTTAAGATCACATTGTTGGATTGCACTTCTTTTAAAATAAGTTTATTATGTGATAATGGGACAGGGATTGTATGATTAAAATAAATCTTTTAAATATTTATTTGTGTTCAAGCAGATTTTTATTAGAGTTTGGAATTTCCTTTTGAAGGACTTTGAAAACATAGGAAAAAATCTTCATCCAGAAAGCTTTAGGTATGTTTCTCCCCAGAATTATCTTACTAGATTCCTTCCAGTGAGAAGATTCTCTGCTCATTTAAGCAAATGATACATTCAGAAATGCAGCTCTGAAATATCAATGAATTAGCACATTATGTCCAGACTAAAGGGATGCTGAAAAGCAGGAAAGTCTAGGGGAAAAAAATCTAATGTGGTAATGATTTAAATATGTGTTTACATATATATTAAATCTCATTATATATTTATACACTACTTTTGGTACCTCCAATAAGTGACACAAAATATCAATAAATATTTCTTACCAATATATTTTATTTTTGTTGACACACATGTTGAGAACAAATTAAAAATATTTTTAGAAATGAAAAACAGTTTTTACATGCGGGAAAACAAATGAATGTCAACATTGCAAGGTGTTGGAATTAGGATGGTATAATGGAAAAAAAACAATGAATGCAAACTAGAGCTGTAGTTAACAGTAACATTGTAATGTTCTTCCATTAATTGTAACAAAGGCACTATACCAAAGCTAAGTATCAATAACAGGGGATACAAGGGAGGGGTACGAAATTCTTGTTGTTTAGTTTTTTTATTCTTTATATATTTTATATTTTTCCCTCTTCTTTCTTTGTGGAAGAAATGTAAATGTTCTCATATAGAATGTGGTGGTGAATGCCTAACTACGCGATTATACCAGAAACCACTGATTGTTTACGTATGATGGTTTGAATGATGTGTGAATAAAACTTTTAAAAAAGGAAACGAAAAATACAAGTGCTGAAGAAGATGTGGAGAGAGAGATATACTTATTCACTGGGCATCGGAAGTTGGTCAGTGCAGCCCCTCTGGGGCAGCGAGGTGGCTCCACAGGAGGCTAGGTGTAAGGCCGCCATATGATCCTGCAACCCATTTTTTGGTATATACTTGGAAGAACTGAAGGCAGGAACACAAATGGGCACTTGCACACTGATGTTTATGACAGCAGATTTCACAATTTGCAATGGAAGAGGGTGGCCTAAGGGTATATCAGCTGATGAACGGAAAGACAAACTATGGTGTATGCATATGAGGGAATACTGAGCAGCTGGAAGAACAAATGCAGTTGTGAAGCATGCATCTAGGTGGATCAACCTTGAGGACATTATGTTGAATGAAATAAGCCAGAAACAAAGGGACAAATATTGTAAGGCCACCCGAATACAGACTAACTATAATGTGCAAACTCTTGCGAACTGAATTTGAGAACATAGGTTATTAGGGGATACAATGTGGCCAGAGATTGGGCAATCGACGATTAGAGTACAGTGTTCAATAAGGCTTGTTGTAAAGGTTCCTAGATTGTAAGCTCTTACAGGAGTCACATCTGTTACTGAGTTTTAGCCATTCCTTCTAAATTTTGAGATGCTGAGATGGTAGTTCCCTGGAATTTGGGGTATATATGTGACACCTGAGACACAGCGTTAGAGTTCTGTGCTCTGAATGTCAACATTACTCCATAGAGCAACTGTTAAAGAAGTTGAAAAAGATCAGACTTCAATTAGAGATATGAATGAAACAGACTTCTTCAGGACTAAAGTAAATCAGAATACAAGGTAAAGGATGATACTGACTATATTTTAAAATTTTAAATTTTGTGTGAGACCAAAGGAAGAGATGTTTCTTTGATACAACATTTATATTTTCTGTAGCACTCTATCTAATTTCACTTGTATGGTCAGTTTATTTAAATGGTATAATTACGTAGAACTTGGAGTAGGGAAAGAGATCTTGTAATTCCGTACAGGTTAATGCAATACACTTATACACTGCAGAGTATTTGGGGCAGAAAATAAAAAGTATTGCAAAGTCCCCTTTGGGGTCTGAGCGGAAATATGAAAATATTAAACTTCCCTAACTGGAAAACTCCTGATATTCTCTCAAATATAAAGGAACTCTCAATTTAATAAGCCAAGCCCTTGATCTTGGAGCTTGCCCTTATGAAACTTATTCCTTCAAAGGAGAAGCTAAGCCTACTTATAATTATGCCTAAGTGTCACTCCTGGAGAACTTCTTTTGTTGCTCAGATGCGGCCTCCCTCTCTCTCCCTAAGCCAACTCTGCATATAAACTCACTACCCTCCCTCCTACGTGGGGCATTACTCCCAGGGGTGTAAGTGTCCAGGCAACATGGCACATGACTCCCAAGGGTGAGCCTGGTCCTGTCACCATGGGATTGAGAAAGGCTTCTTGACAAAAGGAGGGAAAAAATGAAACAAAATTAAGTTTCAGTGGCTAAGATATTTCAAATAGAGTCAATAGATCATTCTAGAGGTTAGTCTTACACATTATACAGATATTCCTTTTTAGTTTCTAGTGTATTAAAATAGCTAGAAACAAAGACCTGAAACAGTTGAACTATAATCCAGTAGCCTTGATTCTTGAGGAGGATTGCATAACTAAATAACTTTTACAGTGTGACCGAGCGATATTTGAAAACCTTGTGACTGACACGCCCTTTATCAAGTGTATGGACAGATTAGTAATAAAATAAAAACATAAAACACAAATACATAAGTAAATATATGGGGGTATAAAGTTTATGGGATATATGTGATATACTGTGAGCCACTGATTGTATACTTTGGATAGATTATACGGTATATGAATATACCAATAAAATTGCATTAAAAAAGAGTATTTCTTGGAGAGCTCTGAGACCAAAATTTTGACTTTCATTAGCTCTCATCCGAGGGTTTATTAAAACCTCTTAGAACAAGCTTTGTTATCACTCATATGGAGTACAAGCCCCTTCAGTCCTATATGCCATTCCAGTTACCATGTGACTTTTATCATTTCCTTTGCTACAAAACTTTCCTGAAAAATTAAGAAAATTTACTGAACACACATTTTCCTTCAATTCATTCCCTTGGGCCTTCCATCCCTACAGTTCTAACAACTCTAATGTGGGTTCCCAGTCACTCTATATGGCCAAATCCAATAACCACTGCTTCATCTTCTTTGTATGCCTTTTGAATCATGTTCTTTTTCATTTTGTGTCATTACACAGTGTGGGGATTTTTTTCTCTTCACTTCCCTGAATTTTCAGACATTTTCTTGACTTCTTCTCTATTTGAGCCCCCAATGACTGTAAAAGCTATTTACAAACCATCTGTTTCTCAAATATTGAACTACTCACGACTCCTCTAAATTATAGTGGCCCAGTAGACATCTTCCCTTCCATATCTAATAGGCATTTATCCTCAACTCAACCACCGCAGATCTCTTGAGTTCACTCTGAATTATTGGAAAGCTTCTATTCTTCCATTCTTACCCTCCTTCAACCATTCTGTCCCAAGAGCCAGAGTGATGTTTTATAAATATAGATCAGGACATTTTTTTTTCCTACTTGAATTTATCACTTGCTTGCCAGCACATTAAGATTGAGTCTAAACTTGGTGCCCTAATCTGCATGGTCCTCTTGTGATTTAGTGGCTGCATCTTCACTCTTCTCTTCTAGTGCCTTTACTGCCAGCTCAATCATCCCAGTCTTATTACTGTCTTTCTCCCTCCTGATTATACAAAGATTATTCCAACTTCAGGGCCCATGGGCTAACTATTTCTTCTGCATGACACACCCTTCCCTTAGATGTATCAGTAGAGGTTTTTAAATCATTAAGATCTAAAAAATGGCCATTTTCAAAGAAGACTTTTCTCACCACCCAATCTAAAATAGATCCCTGAAATAGTTATTTTCTATCATATTCCCTGTTTTATTTCTTTACTGTTATATGAAATCATCCTTTCGTTTATCTTAAGTTTTCTATTTTCTATCTCTCCATACTGTAATACAAGTAACATGAAAGCAGAGCCCTATGCAGTCTTTTTACCATTGCAAATACCGTTTCTTTAAGAGTATCTGAGGATAGTAGACACTTAATAAATATTTTCTGAAGGAGAGAATGTGTGTATGGATGGATCCCTTTGAAAAGGAAAATTCTGGCTTTAGACTGCTTATATTTTAATTAAAAGAAGTTATGAGTATGCTAGAGCCAAATTTCTCTACTTGAAGCATTTGTATTATTTTCTCTTCATTAAACTGTAAATTTGGCATAAGCAAAAAGAGCAACATAGCACACATTGGCCAAGAAACCGTTTATGCTCTTGTTTTCAACTCTATTTCACCTTCATCACATTACTCACAGCAAAACATTTTTTATAACTGGCTGTGTTTTATGCATTTCCATTTATTCTGCCATCAAATTTACACTTCTATAAGCTAGTTTACAATTAACGCTTTTATATTTGTCCTACCAGAAAGTCTCCCAGCCATTCCACATTAGCTATGATATTTATCATCTTCTCGATGAAACATTTAGGTGCATATTGTCTTTAGAATTCCCTCAGTCTGCTCTAAACAGTAGTGGTAAAAACGTATTTTACAGTTGATGTGAGTATGGTACTACTCACAAATAGCAAACGTTTTGTTTTAAATGAACCTAAACACTCCTTATCTTCTTCCAAAGTAACTACACACTACATAGGACAATGGGGAATTCACTATTCCTGTTCGATTTCTTCAAAGTTTTCACATCAGTGCATCTTGTACCATCCCTGGAAAAGAAAGTGTGGTTCATTTATTACTTGTTATCCTCAATTTCCTCTAAAGAGCCAAAGTGTCTTTCTTCTTTATATTCCACAGCTTATATTTACATGGATTGCAGTTTCTGTAACTGGTTTCCTCCTTTCTCCACTCACTAGCATGGCAGTGCATCTGCAGCACTTCATGAGCTAGTACACTTCACTCTAGGCTCACCCCGGTCTTTCAACAATAATGTTTTGTGCTTCCAATGTGTCCCCTTAATTCAACTCTCCAAAACCTTGAGTGCTTAATGAGCTTGTTACTCAAGGTATGATCAGTAGGCCAGCAGCAGTCAACATCTCAGAGCTTTTTAGAAATGCCTTACTCTAGAACTCCTGAATCTGAGTCTGAATTTTAACAAGTCCCTGAGTGATTTGTACGTACATTAAAGTTTGAGAGGTACTGCTCAGTGACATACCCCTGCTTAAATCCTCTAATGGCTTCTCCTGAATTAAATTATTAAGTGACCTTTCTCATGCTGGATCTCTCTCTAAACATCTCTCTTGAGACTTTGAGTCAACTTATTCTCAGCAATGCTGCACTGCTTCTAATTCTCCACACCTCAAAAGCAGCTTTATGCATCTACATTTTTGCCTACAAACAATTTAATACTGTATAATGGGAAAGAGTGTGGGTCTTGGTATTAGAGATGACTGAGTTAAAATCCCAGCAAAATATTAATGCTCATGGTTCCTGAGAAAAAGGCTTGACTTCTCAGAACAGCAGTTCCTTTATCTCAAAATAAAAAAAAAATTGTAATTTTAATCTGTAAATCTGTTATGAGGGCTAAATAAGCCAATAGGTGTAAAGCCTTAGCTACAAAGTCAGGCAGATAGGAAGCACAGAATGAAAGCTAGAAATATTACAATGACCTCCAGGGAAGTTGTCATCTCATTCTTTGCAGCCAAAACCTACTTGAATGAAATGTCCTCTGATGAACTCTCTCCCACTTCCTCTGGAACTAGGTTTCTTTCACATTTTCTTTATTACTTTTATAACTAAGTTACTCTTTAATTATTGATTTAGAAAAAACAGACTCGTTGGTTTCAAGTTTAGGATGCATAAGTGCAGGAATTCATCCATGTAGTGAAAAGTCTGTCCTAAAGTGAGGACTTAAGATCTGAATAAAAGGATAAACGAATGAAAAGTTTAGTGCATGTCACAGACACTTCAAGTTGCCTTGGGTATCCATTCTTCCTCTTATCTTTTCCAGAAGAGTCACAGTCTCAGTTTTGAGCAGCAATGTGCTTACTTTCGAGATCATGTTTCCCCAGCTCAGCTTTGTCAGTGACACAGATCTGGCCAATGAGATATAAACCGAGGTTTGCTTTTCACGCGTCCTTCTTCCTGTCTCCCAGACAAACCAACAACTGCATCCTTGTTGTGCCTAAAAGACAACTTTTAAGAAGACAGTTGTGTTCCAAAGGCATTTGAGCAGAAAGAAAGATGCTAAAATACTGATGATGTTCTGGAAATATTGGGCCAGCTCTAGACTGCCGATATAGGGAATGTATAAAAGATAAGAAGGACATTTTTTTTTCATTAAACCACTGTATTTAGGGTCCTGTTATATGTAAACAAACACAACCCAGAAAAGTAGGATTAATTAATAACACCTCCAAAATACATTTGAATTACTTCAGTTACTTTATAGAAAATACCAAGGGTATAATAAGGATAAAATTTGCATTAATTTATGCACATACACACACACATACACAAGACAATATCTAAAATAGTTTAAATTTCATGAGAAAGATAGGTGAGCTGCTGGATTTTTCTAAGCATACACAATATAATAAAAACTTGGTTATACCACAAGGCAAATGCTTAATTAGGCACATGGAAAGAAACATTTTCTGCTCTAAGAATTTTTATTTGCTAGATAGACCTTTAACCAAGTTTCTCCATGAATAATATTTAAAAGTGTCTTTCATCTTATTCTTTTATATTCCTAGGAAGGTACATTTATTTAACTTAAATCAGGATAGTAAGCAGATACAGGAGTCCATAATGCCCTAAAATCACATGTGGTTTTTCACTTGCATATTTATTTTTCTTGGGAGAGTTTCTACAACCTTCATAAGCTTCTCAAAGTTCATATGAGCATAGCTCCACTTAACAGAAGAGGTTACTAAGTATTATTTTCATTCCTCAGCATTAATTTCACTTCTTAGATATGAAATAGCTAAGTAAACTACATCAGGGGAAAAACATAATTTATGTAGCTTTAGAAGTTATACTTTAGTCTCCATGTTGCTGGAATATTCATTTTAGAATAAGAGAAAGTCAGAAAACTGGCAAACGTAGTTTCTGGTGCAAGCTCTTTATTCATACACACATAACATCAAAAACTTACTTTGATGATTCTGCTCTCATTCATCTAAATTTAGACAGCAATAATGAAAGCTGCAATTTTCCTTTGAAAATTAGAAATCTGCAGCAATGATTGTATATGTACCTACTCTTTGCCTATTTTTGCAATGTTCAAAAATATTCAAATGGCTGGAGAGCAGGTGTTCGCTATGGCATGTGTCTCATGACTGCCTTCCTGGGCAAAACAAGAACTCAGCAGTGTATTAAGCCTACATCCAGGTGCACAGGGAGAACGACTCTCCAAATCCCAGCTCAGGGAGGAAAACAGCATTCAAAGGACCCCTCAGCCCTGCCAGAAGAGGCTCTAACTCTGAGTGCTTCTGATAGACTATAAAGGTCATATTTCTTTTTTTTTCTTTGCAAAGTATGGAATTTGGAGTAAATATACTTTGCTTATTTGACCGCAGGGATTCACTGCATTTGGCTTTTGAAAAGATTTCTGTTTCTTTGGTGTCCAGGGGATGAGTAAATGGTATGTCATCAACAAAGCCATAAAGCCTTGCAAAATTATAGAGATATCTTTCACTAGACTGCAAGCTGCTGGAAGGTAAGGCCTGTAATTCACTGTGATCTTCTAACATTTAGTATTTTGTAATAAACCCAGCTCTGTAGAATACTGAAAAATATTTGTGGTGAAAAATATCAAGTCAACGGGCATATGATAAGGCTAGCGATGGTTAACATGATGGTGTCACACTCAGTGGCAAAATAACATGGAATAAAGCAGCTGGTTCCTCGTATACTACATAATAGGGCAAAATCGGCCACAGGGATCCATATCAAATGAATACTCAAAACAAAATATCTTTATACATAATAAGTGTGATCTTGTAAGTATATAATGGTATAAGAAATAACAATTACCGAAAATAAACATGAATATATGATGGTATACTCAGGAGGCAAGTGACACAAAGTCAGATACAAATTGGCTTTAAAATACAGAAAATTAATTAACTCACATAGCAGAATACACAGCTCCAGAGGGGACTTCAGGTTTTACTGATCCAGTGGCTTAAGTCATCGGAGGGCCAAATTCATGGTGTTATTTTGCTCTGAACCCACTTTGTGGGCTTCTCCTTAATCCAGTTTCCACACTTAATCCAATTTCTACAGTTGGATGGTGGAAGGATTCATTCTTTTTTGGTTATGGGTGCAAGGAAAAGTAATGAGAACCTCTCTCAGATATGATGAAAATTTTCCCAGAAATATACAGGAAGTTTCCAAGCATTTCTTTGACCAGAACTGTGTCATGAGTCTTTGCCCAACAAAACTTAAATAGGGAAATGAGGTTTTTGTTTGTTTGTTTTACTTTATTTTGTTGGATTCTTTTTGGCCAGTGATATGTATACCAAGACAGATTGTGCTGAGTTCTCTGAGAAACGTGGATTTGAGTTACCTGCAGCTTGGGGTTGGTGATAGAAAAGAGGATATATGAATAAAATGATGGTTTCAGGAAAATAGCATTAGAAATATTAGATAAGATAGAGGATGTGTGTGGTGACAAGAAAATTTCTCTCCTTGTTGTTCTTAAAGAAAACTAAATAATATGCGTATTGAAGAAAAAACTCTCAGTAGAAGTTAACCCAGCCAAAGCAAAGCTGTACGTTTTATAACTGCCCTGGCAGAAACAGATTTAAAATTACGGCACAAATGTTTCATTTAAAAAATCAACAAAGACATTTGGCTAAATATAAAGCTCTAGAAAGCAAAGAGCTGAAGCCTGAGTGAACTGGGGAGCAGCAGCTATCCCAACCTTGTGGAGGAGATGGACCTATTTTAATTCGCCAAAAAGTGTCCTACCTGAGGATTTTGGTGCCTTCTGCTTTTAAATCCTGGCCCTGTGTGCCAATAACTCAGAGACCATATCTGAACGCAATTTCAGTTTCAGCCAGATTCAGGATGCCATGCAAGGGAGCCTAGCGGATCAGGTTCTTGCTGAAAAACCTCGGATTTGAGTCGTTTCATTGGTCAAGCAGAGCTAATTCTGCAGCATGCAGCACACTGAGCTCGCATATGCTCCTCGTGTTCAGAGGATTGGTGTTTATGTCATTCTGGCTGAATATGTGGTGGACTCATTTATCTCTCTTTTGTTTGTGTGTTTTTGTTTAATTATAGCCCTCCACTCCCTCATATATCTATACTACATGCCATATCTTGTCATTTCCACTTGTCATGTTTTGATTGTAAAACTTCATCTTTAGAGATGCATCTTAAGGAAACAGGAATTGAAATGTCAGGCCTTTCACATTCATTTATACCACAATACAGGACCCAAACTTTCTTTCCCTAAAGCATTCACTTGTTTATAACCTAGCTATATTTAAGCAACACTTTCTTATACTCTTACCCACTATCAAATGGATGGGTATTATAAATTTTATGGCAGTGCTCCTAAACCTGACATTGCAATATGCGAGGCGCCCTTATAGTTCCTTACTTTATATATTATTTTTTATGGTGAGAATTAAAGCTTTTATGAGGCTGTAATTTTTGACATTACCATTGCTTCCTGGGAACTCAATGTTATCCTACTCTACAAAGAGCTAAACAGGAGAAAGAACATATTACCAAGGTCAAATGAATGTTCCAAATCAGAATGTCAGAGGATCTAAGCAAAATCATCTGCATATTGAAAATGTATTTGTTACATGAAAACAAAACAAAAACAAAACCTAATTTGTAAGAATGCAGATTGTTTTATTTATCAAAAGGTTATGAAATTAAAATGCTAGCTCTTGAAATCTCATGACATATCTGGTTAGTGCATATGACTTGTACATATTTAAAAGCATATGAGTTACACAAAACATATAACAGCAAATGGTTTAAAGCAACGGTTAAACCCTTAAAAGCAGCCAAACATCATACTTATCAATATAAAGTAAAATTATTTCATACAAAAAATATACAGTATGCCTCAAATCTGCACTCTGGGAAATATAAAGAGGGATACATATGATGCCCATCCTTTAGGAGTTGAATTACAATACAGATTATGATGGAAGCCAACATGGAACAACTCTTTGGCAGTCCCAAATAAATTTGGATTATGAAAATATTGATGGAAAACACAGTAAGGAAAGATTTAAAGGTAGCTTTATTATGTATTATTGATGCAGTTCACTGGAATTGGCTTAAGATTTTTCTCATGAGACACTGCAGCATAAAGGTAGTCAAGTAGTTTGCAATAATCTCTTCCATTTCCTGGTAAAATGTTCAAGAACAAGGTATTTAATTTATCTGGACATTACGTTTTATCATTGTAAAATGGTCATAACATTTATTTCACATTTTTGTAATGCATGTTGGACTACATCCTATTTTTTCAAATATTATTTTTATTGATTTAAAATGCATGCAAGAATTCACCTTTTTAAGCAGATAAAAGAATATATTTCAGAGTTTTTAGTATGAGGTTATACAACTATCACAACTATCTAATTCCAGACATTTCCATCACCCCCAAAAGAAACCCTATAATTCCCATTTCCTCTTCTTCCCCAATCCCTTGGAAACCATTAATCTGCTTTCTATCTCTATGGATTTGCCTATTCTGGACATTTAATGTAAATGGAATCATACGATATGTGGCTTTCTTGTGTCTAGCTATTTTTTTTTGTATGCTGTATGGCGGGGTCACATTTCATTATTTTTCCATAAGAGTATCCCGCTATTGCAGCACCATTTGTTGAACTTTTGTTTGTTTGTTTGTTTGTGTTTTGGGGATGTGCATGGACTGGGAATTGAACTGGGGTCTCCCACATGACATGTGTCTAGCTTCTTGTACTTAGCATCATGTTTTCAAGCTTCATTGGTGTTGAAATATGTATCTTTACTTTGATCCTTTTCATGGTTGAAAAATTTCATTTTTAGATATACCATATCTAGTAGTAGTACATGGCAAGACAAAAAAAAAGGCAAAGAAAGTTTATGATATCTGAATTTCCAGGTTCTTTGAAACTTAATTGCAAACAAGTTTATTTTGTGCAAACTGGTTATAAATTATGCTGTTCTGAATATTCATTGGCAAGTTTCGTGTGAAGATATATGGATTATATAATTTTTAAAGCATGACAATATCTGATAGTACTTAATACTACCTAACAAATATGACTTGTTCTCTCCCCACTCAGAGTAAAACCTCCAGAATGAAACAACACCTACTACCCATGCAACAAATGCCAGAAATTGCCATGCCCTTTTCATCTCCTTCTATACCTAAGAGGATATAGCAAATCCACCTGGGTTTCCATATACCAGAGCTTCTAAGCTCTGAAAGTATCCATATCTAATAGCAGTTATATCACCCCTCTGTATTTCCTTCCTTAAAAAAACCTCTCATTTAATTAAATATAATCACAATTTTTGACTGTGTACTGAGTAGAATTAATTAAAGGACTGTTTTGAGTTTTGTACAGGGTGTCACAGGAGAAGGCAGACAAGGTGTCTATCCACAGCTGTCTCCAGTAGACTGAGCAATGGAGTGGTACCTCCTAGAGCCACAGGCATTGGACGAAGGGGTGTCCTGACCATGGGTGGGCCATGCAGGGTGAAAGAACATTGGGAATTAGCCTCACAGAGTCCTTGGGAAATATCCAAGGATGCATATTTGAAGAGTAATGCATCCTTAAGGGAACAGATGAGGGCGATACTCGTTATATATTTTGTGTTAAAGAAAATGTGACCCTATTTAAAAAAATAGCCTAATGACCCCTGGGCATGCTTATTACATAACTATTTTCTCATGTCTTCTATCATTAATTAGTGTGAAAAATACGAAAAGGCAGGGTTACAGGAATATGATGTTTTGGGTCATTTAAATTTCTGTTCTTCCTCCTAATCCTTTAACAATTAGAATTATTGAATTATGGACCTGACCATATTTCTTTTTCCCCAGTGGAAAAAATATTCCTGAACTCTTCATATTTTTTCCTATAGTAGTTTTAATTTCTTCACTATTCTTTTTTTAAATTCTTGCTATTCCCTATTATTTTTCTGAAATTGAATACCAGACATTTTTGCCTTACCTTTGTCTTCTCAGATAACTAAGCTCCTTCCTTTCTTTCTTCCTCCCTCCTTCACTTCCTTTCTTCCTTTGTCTCTTTTTTTTCTCACATTTATTGAGCATTTTGAGTGTTTTGAGCAGACATTACAAGAACAATGTTGAAGAGTATGGCAGAACTCACACTTAGATCCATTTATGATTTCTCCCAGCTTTCCTCATTTCTCCTTTGAACAGTTCTGTCAACTCTCCAATAAACAGGGTTAAATATATCTCCCATGGCACATCACATTAATAAAGGTATTTCTCAAAGTACGCATTTGGTCTTATCTTCAGGCATGAACTCTCAGGCATTACCCACTGCATCCTAAAATTTTCCTTCGGCCTAGATCGAGGCTATCCCCAGAGTTATTTTTGTTTTTACATAATGAAATTCAGTGAATGATTTATTTTAGCCTTTTTTCTTTGTTTGGGTCTATTTTCTATTTATACACCCCTTTCTATTGATGTGTCCCTATCCACAACCAAAGATCTTTTCTGACTGATTTATTACACTTGAATTTTGGCTTTGAAACTATTTGGTCACAAGTAACATTTTCATTTTGAAGAGAAAAAGGGAAGTGAGCCTCTTATCCAATAGTCTAAATATATTACAAAGAAACTGAAATCAGAAGCAACATTTCCTCTGCCATTCATTCAAAAATGAATAATACCTTTATCCCCCAATCTGCTCCTAGCTCTGGCCCTTTCCCTCATTCAGCATCACCTGCCTAAATTTCAATGTGGTTATAAAAGTGATGCCCATAGGGTCACTCTATAGGTATTTGTGAGCTACACCTAGGAAGGAATCACATTCTCTTTTGTCAATTTCAGACTCACGCACTGTTGATAGTGCTTATACTCAAGGAATTTTTTTGCTAGACATAAGGTTATGCCACCCTCTGGATCTGATTGGCTTACCCAGCTGCCACTCTGTCATTTGGGTCAGGACTCTAGAGCCCCACCCCCCTACCCCTCCTCCCCTAACAAGCTAGGTTAATTGGCATGACTTTCCATCACCTGGACCAGTGTACCTTTCCACTGGCACAGGTATCAACATATTGGTTATTTGTATGTGACTTAAAGCATAGGGAGTGTGCAGTTGTGAAATAAAAGTATTTCCAACCAACCTGCTCCCTAGGTCACAGCCCTCCCTCAGTCTCTCATTTGATAAACCATCCCTATTTTGTTTTGAGGCACAGTTGCCCTTTGTTTTGGTTGGGCTTTTATTTTTTTAGATTTTTTTTTTCAAAGCCTTTAAAAATCGAACTCCTGTTTCAACATGGTATACATAATTGTGATGCATTTAATGTATTTCTTACTTCTTTGCCAGTATTTTTGTGTGTGGGAACTATAAAATATTTGCATATAAATTATTCTGTGTCAACATGCAGCATTCATTTACAGATAAAATGCAATGAGCAACATACTTCTAAAACATTTTCTATCAATTTGCATATAATGAAATTCAGTGAAAATATATGTTTAATCTTGCACTTCCGAGAAGAATTTGTTGACATAAAATATGTTACCATGCTGCTTTTTATTAAAAAAGAACTATGGAAAATACTTACAATTCTCAAGTTCTTGTATTATTTAAGCAAAGTCACACTCCCTTTAGTTAAGCAATAGTAGAATTTATTTTATTCATTTTATAAGTGATGTATTTATTTAACAAATATTACCTATTTTATCCAGCAACTTTGACAAAACAGAGTAAGTTGGGGTGTGATGAATAAGATAGAGACCCTTACTCAAGAGTCTTATAATTTGATTGATAAAATAATAAAATAAGACCTTAAAGAGTGCATAATTATTACTTCCTTCTAGTGTCATGAAAGATTTGTACACTATGAGCTACGGAATCTTGTAAGTGAATAATAGCCATGGGATGCAAGTCCAAATTGGGTCATAAAAGGGGTAAGCTTTCCAAGAGACCTGAAGCTTAAACTGAATGACCCTTAAAGGACAAGTAGGAACTAGTAAATCTATAGAAATTGCCCAAATGAATATACATTATAGAGAGGAAAGAGACCAAGATGGATGCCTGGGAGTACCAATATTTTTAAAGAATGTTCTGATAGAAGTGAAGAAAACCAGAAGAATATAATGTAATCCAAGTAAAGGGATAAGTATTTCAGGAAGGGGGGAGTAATTAACAGGGTAGAATGATACCAAGTGTTAAAAATATATAAACTAGTAAGTGTCCAGTAAGGACTTAAATGACGTAAGTGTCCTACTCAGAATCTTCCAGCAGACTGGTTGTTCTAAAGCAAATTGGGATGGATTGCCTGGGAATTAAGACTATCAGGGGATAACTGGAAAACTTAGAATAGAATCTCTTAACATGGAAGAGAATAACAAGATTCCTAACTGCATCAGTGTCCTCCCTCCCAGGTCCTGCTAACTTTGATAGTTCTCCATATTAGGAGCTGATAAAATGGGTGTCGAACTCATGGTCATATAGAGAGGTTGCTGGACTCAACACTTCCCACTGCAAGCTTGTAACAGATGCTTAAAAAAAAAGGAATTTCTAGGGTAAAATGGTATGGTATAGGAAAAGATTAAGAAGAGCGAAAGAAAATTTTTGGATTCTAAATGTCCAGGTTCTTTGAAACGTAATTCTAGTTAAATTTATTTTCTGCAGGTCTATTTTTCATAGCAAGAATCGTTTCCTTTGGTAGACATTTTTAGTATGGTTTAGACCTCTGGGTACGTTTTTTGTTTCAACTTGTATCCATTAAGTTTACATAATTACTCTTATAAATCAAACTCTCACTTTTAACTTTAGCTGTTTGTTAATAATCTGTCTTAGGATCAGTTTTTTAGTAATGGCAAAGAAGATAAATTCATTTCTTGGTTCAAATTCTTTCAAAACAATGCCTTCTGGCTCTACAAACTTATCCCTGGATAAGGGATTCTTCTTATTCATTAATTCCCACCCAAGTAAAATATTCTACTCTCTTCTCTTGCTCTAGGTCAATACCCTATAGTCAATTTAAGTATCTCAAGGGGAGTTCTCCCAAGATCAAATGAGTTTATTTGTTTTGGCAAACAAAAAGCACTGGTGTGATGGAAAAGTTTTGGTAATGTATAGTGGTGACAATAACAGAACATTATGTTCTTAATCTAACATCACTGACTTACATATCTGAATGTGATTTAAAGGATAAACTTTAGGTGATATACGTGTTGCTAGATTAAAAATTAAAACAAAACAAGAAAACCAATCATACTACTATGCAAAACAAACACATGAACCCTAATGTAAATAATAGATTATAGTGAGTAGTACAATTATAATGATACACTCCATCAGTTTTAATAAAGCTTCCACAGAAATGCAAAATGTTAAAAATGAGGGTGGTATGTGGGAACTTTGCATTTTCTGCATGACCTTTCTATAAACTTACAACAAACATCTCTTAAAAAAAAAACAAACAGCAGTTTTTCTTGTGGCCACTTCCCCACCATTAGAGGAATTGTTTGGGAACGCTGCAGTATTATGCAATTTATTGTGTTGTAGTTTAAAACATAAATGAGTTTTTAATAGAAATTTTTTTTCTAGATTTGGTATAGATCTAACAATTGTGAAAACATTCTGTTGGATCATTAAAACTAATGAGTAAAACTTGATCATCTCAATTATTTCTTGCTGATTTTGACTTATCTTAAACATGGCTCTGTCACCATAAGCTTCTTGGCTACAAAGACAAGATCTTATGGTATTAAGCACTAAGAGCCTTGTACAGTACCTATAACATAATAAGCATCTAATGAACACTGTTTAAGCAAATGCATGTAAATGAGTATTGCTGATAATTTATTGAGCCAATAATACATTTTAGAGCCCTAAAGATTGTAAGATTCTGCACAGTAATTTGCTTTAATTATGAGTCAGTACATTCATTTTTGAAATATGTAAAGCTTTTACCCTTCCTATGTTCTTCCCAAGATATTTGCAGTTGTTTGTCATTGAAGGTCAAATTCTCAATCATTTTTGAAGAGGGTAAGTATGGTGGGTTGCAGAGGTTAGGTTTACATTTTCAGTTTGAACTGAACATTTCCTTGAATCTTAAGTACAATGTGTTTCTCTCATCCTCAAACTCAAATTGAAATTGTATAACCTGTTAATGCTTCATTTAGTTTATGGATTCAATGTCTGTGCAGTTGCTTGAATGTCGACTTGTCCTTAGAATTTTTTTTTTCCTGCATCAGTGTTGTCTCTCTTGATTGCCACTGAGGATTGCATCCATTTAACTTTCTTTCTGTTCAGCAGAGATCACTTCTGTTCTGAGCTGTAGCCTAAAGCCAGACCCTGATTCTTGGAGCAAGTAGTCAGCTTTGTTATGCTTCAATCAGTTCAAAGGTATGTGGCCTTGCACTCGCCAAAGATAGTGCAGAGTGGAAAGAGAAAGTACTTGCCCTTGTGAGCACTCTCTGGCTCTTTTGAAGACTAGGGCAAAGCTGCAATTTCTTTGAAATCATGTAGTTCTTCTTCAGTGCTCAGGTTGTTAAGGGAAAACCATGTAGAGAAGAGCATGTGTAAGACATTTTGCTATTTTTCATGGTTTTGAAAGTTATGCTAACTTCCTTAAAAACTGGGATGAATTCCTTATTGGTTCTAACTGATCAATTACTGTCTTCTCCATGGCCGCCCCTTCTCCTCTATGATTAGGAGGAAACCATGCATTCTAGAAAACTTCAAGACAAAACATGAAAACAAAACAACATCCCCTTCAGATTTTGCAGCTTTCCAGCCGTTTATTTTTTTTTAATAAAAGCACGTAAAAATAAGAAAGACCAAAGAGCAGTACAAATATACTTCTAATATTTTCTTTGCAGATGCAGAGATTGTTGAAGACAGTCTAGTTTTAATGTCAAGCCCTATTTGACAATAAGCCTGGGTAGTTCAGTGCCAATCAATAGCAGATACCGAGACACTGGGCAAACTTGCACATCTTCCATTGGCCTTGAGTAATTCTGCATAGAGGCTTCAGAGGCTTTAGAGCAGTGCTTTAGGCTCTAATCTACATCTGTATCACATTATCTCTTTCATCTTCACATGCTCCAAATGTTCATATTTATATGTGGTTTGCCTTTTCTGCTTGCACCACATGCCTTCGTGTGCACACAGGTACTTCATCAACGCTTCAGCATGATCGTGATTTATGGTGTTGTGGTCATTTTTTTTTTCAGTCCTTAATGACCACAATCAGGTAAAACTAAATCAATAAGTACTTAGCATCTGTGGAAACAGAAGGTATTTGTCTGCTAATCAGTGTGGTTTTGAGGTATTTTATGTTTCACTAAATTCTTAGATAACAAAGGTTACTGCTACTTTGGGTTGATTTATGTTATGTCAAAAAAAATGCTAATTCCAGAAAGTCTCTCTGATGCCCTGAAGGCCATTTTCTATAAAGTATGAAAAGTTTAAATGTCACATTTCCTTCCACCTTCCTCTCTCAGCGATTCATTTGAGATTTGCTGTATGCCTGCTCTACATCACGCTCACCGGTAGCAGTGATAGCTCTTTTTACCATGTCAGCTGTCTCTGTTAACATCCCATTATAGCAAAGCAGTCAAGAGTTCAGCTAGGTAGGACATCAATCCAACAGGAAGCCACACAGTGTTAAGGCTGGGAACCACTTTTCGGTTAAATTGGTTTTCATACAATGAGATGTTTAGATACACGACAAAAGTTGATAGCTATAGTTTTCTATTGTTTCGATGGTATGATGTAGATTGCATTTTCCCAGATGGTTAGAGTGCTTCACAAGTAGATTTCCCACATTCCCATGCCATAAGGAGACATAAAATATGAGGGGTTCTATTTTTAATAGTGATTACTTCTTTAATGGATGCATCTTTGCCATATGTTATTATTTGTGCTTGCAAGATAGCTACTGCATATAATTATACCTATAATTGACCAATGAGAAGTCAATTAGTCAACTCTGTGTGGCATTAGACCACTAAATTTACAAGGCAAAAGGTATTATATTTTCTAAATGATTTACTTTCTTAAATTCAACTTTATAGGTTAGATTATTGTTTTAAATAGTCTGCAATCGATTATTATATTTGATTTAACAAAAAGAATTTTCTAAACAGAAAATTGGGTATAAAAATCATTTAAAAAATAATTAAAAACAAGTTTTTAAATAATGTCACCTAACCCTGTAGGAAAACATATAAGAATGACTGTTAAGTTTGGGATAGAATTTGGATATTTACATAAATGAAATCAAACTTCAGAAATATGACAAAACTAAGATGTGTTTTTATAATATATGTATACAAACCAATCAAAACAAAATATTTCATAAACAACTGGAGGACTAGAGCACATCTTTTTATGTTTCTTCTCTCTGACCAAAAGAGGGCAATATAGCGGTTCTGCATCCTTATTCCAGTATACAATTTCATTTAAACTTTGACAAGAGGGACAAGATTAATTTATTTCATATAATAGGCTGTCTCTTTTGGAAGGACAGGCTATGTGGTTCTGTGACCCTCTCATTTTGCATAGAGTTTCTTCATAACTTATGTGTGAGTTTCATGTGTCATAATACAGTTGTCATTGTGGACACCACAACTCTAACTAGCGGTGTAGCGTTGTCTCTCATTGCCTAGAAATGTGTGATCATTGAGGAAAAATCATATGAATGTATTTTATGAAAGAAAACAATCTCATCATTGATTCAGCAACTTCGTCATCTATATGTTTAAGAGTAAATACTTTAGAGAGCCCATGCTTCCTGAAAGCAGTATGGTCTATTTGCTAATATTTAAGTGATCAGACATTATTATCAGTAAAATGGATCAGAACCAGTCAATTTCTTTGAAATTCCCACTACTTATAAGCCTTTCTTCTGAATAAAAGTAATGTCACCTTAAAAAGTTAAACATATACTCAGTTGCCCTATGTCAGGAGGCACGAACAGAGAAAAAACTATAGAAAATCAATTTGCATTTCACTTTGCCTCACTATATCTTTATTATCTATATCATACTCTTATCTATGAGCAGTTTGGTAAATACTATGACCGATATGCAAAACGCAGCCTACACAGAAATAGGAGGCCAATTCCCAAAACAGATAAAGTTTCTACTGTGAATAATTAGGACTATAGAGGGAAGGATTGTACAGCAACAACAAAAATTCTTAGTGACTTCACATTTAATAAAAAGTGAAAGGTGAAATTTAGAATAGCATTTGATACCTTTGGAATTTGTTTTTGAAAATGATTTTTTTTGTTATTGCAGTGCTCATTTATTGTATTGTGTATTACTAGAATCAATGTTTTGTTACACACATTCTAATTTGTATTTACCTATTATTTATTCTGTAAGTAATGTCAGAGAAACTAAAAAATAGAGATAGTTTTATATAAAATAGAAAATTAGAGTATGAAGCCTAAGGGGTAGCAATGGAAAGAAATTTGTAATTTATTTTTGTTCATTTTCTGGGCCATATGCCCAAAAATAAATTTTTAATTCTTACTGTCTCACACATACTTTTAGAGGGAATTTATGATAATATGACACTACCTCTATCTTGAGGTGTTTTTTAGAAAATAAAATAAAATAAAACATTTATAGCAATGAAATTACATTTCAATCTGGAATCCTTACTTAAAGTAAGTCATTGAGGAAGCTCTGAGTCAAAAAGAACAAAGCAAGAAAATCCTCTGGATTCAAATTTCTTTGTGAAACTTTTAGGAGAGTGCTCTCCATGATGTATTTTACTGTCCTTATATGCCAAATGGAAAAAAAAATAACTGCCTTTATAATCACTATGACACAGGTGAGCTTTGCTTAGACAATAAAAGCATGTATGTGTGTGTGTGTGTGTGTGTGTGTGTGTGTACAGGTGCAGAAAAGTGTAGCTGAATTCTATAAAATTACCATTTACTGATCAAATTAATGTTGCTAATTAAATGATATGTAACAGAAAATGAAATAAATCTATGTGACGTTTCACTATTATATGTATAATATCAAAAAAAAAACAAGATGATTTCAATGTATCTGTTTGATGTGTACTTTTTGCACTTTGTTTCAAAACTGGGAAAATTTCAGGTATTCTCACACTTCATTATACCTTAAGAGTGTCTTTTACATTTAAAAATGGTTAAAATAGCAAGTAACTTCCCTCAATAGACGTCCATATGAGCTCCCTAAGTAGGAAAAAATAAGAACTGGAAGTAGTAAATCACTAGAAACTTCAGAACTTTGTCTTTAGTTTAATCTCAGATGCTGTTGAGGGAGTGGTTATTTACCTTAAGCTGAGGTGCTTTCTAGGCTAACCTTTGCTTTGGGTGCTAGATCCACTGCTGTCATTTACTGGGAAAGCCCTCACCCAACATGTGGAGAATCTGACTCCCCACTGAGTAGGTGACCTCTGTCCAAATGACTTGAGAACTACAGCTCTTTGTTTAAAAGCTGTTGAGACAAATGAGCAGATCTCCAGGTCCATATCCAATCCAGTCATACCCTTTCAAAGAGAGATGGCGCAAGGAATTCAGTGAAGTGGGGAGAGGAGCTGGCTTGCTGTGAGACTCACTGGGTAATTCCACTTCATATCTCAAGGCCTGTTTATTTTCTTCTAAATATGTGCCTGGACTCACATGCCACAATGTCCGTTATAGCTCTAAGATCTTAAAGTAAAGTTTAAAATAATCTTCTGAGAGTATAAAATAGGTCATTTTTGAAAATGACCTATACTAGATGTTTCAAAGTTATAAGAAGTTATTCTTAGCTATAATAGTTGAATACCCTTATTTGAGACATAGTAGGCTATTTTTAAATGTTCTCTACCCCTTGGCTCATCATTATTCATATCCTCTGCATAGACTGAGGGTCAATGACAATGTTTAGAGCTATTATGTTCCCCTAACCTGAAACAAAATATGCCATATTCTCAATAAACATGAACCAAATGGTCATAGAATAAAAAAGTTGTAATGCCAGTTTTCAAGGACAAATTCTCTACTTTTCAATTTTCCCTTGAAACTTACAGCTATCACATTTGTCGTAAATACCCTTTGTTTTATTTTCTGTGTTACTTTCATTAAAGTGCTTATCTGCCACAATGTTTTCTTTTAATGAATTACCACAGCATTTAAAGACAGATCATTTAAAATACTTAATAAACTCTCTATATTCTTATATTCTAATCAATGCAAAATTATCCAGGAAGGAAGGCAAATATTTTTTAAAATTATTTTTTTCTTTTTATGTGTTTTAACATTAAAAGTATGTGATAGAGATGCTATATGAAATCTGTACCTAATATTGAATCCAATAGTGTTATGCAAAATGACATAGCCAACATAAGAATCCAGATAAAACTTGCTATAATAAAAAATTAAATCAATATTTTAAAAGGTTCATTAAATTGAAAATGATAAGCCTCAAAGCCACATTATACATTATGCTGAGTATAATATTACATTTCTAAATGTAAATTATCCACACAGAAGGACCTCAAAAACTGTGGCTGTAGCTAATCAAACTCCATCTTCCATAAGCAGCAAAATTAATCTCTGTTCTACTTCAACCAGGTGGAATTTTTATAATATATATATATATTTTATTTCTTTATTTTTATTAGAGAATTTGTGCATTTACAGAACAATCATGCATAAAACATAGGATTCCCATATGCTACCCTATTATTGTCTAGCATCATCTGTACCATTTATGAAAGTACCTTTTTATAATTATGCTATTAATTATAGTCCATGACTTACTTAAGGTTCACTGTGTTGTGTAATTTCATGGACTTAAAAAAATTACTCTAATAACATATATATAACCTAACCTCTCCCCTTTTAACTGATTTGAAATTTGTAATTCAGTGCAATTACTTATTTTGATAATGTTGTGCCACCATCACCGCCATCCATTACCAAAACTTTTCCATCATCCTAAATAGAAACACTATACATTTTAAGCCTTAACTCCATATTCTCTGCTCTTACCTCATCCCCTGGTAACCTATATTCTAAATTTTGACTCTATTCTAAATTTTTATTCTAATTATGTCAGATCAATGAGGTCATCCAATATTTGTCCTTTTGTGTCTGGCTTATTTCACTCAACATGCCTTCTTCAAGGTTCATCCATGTTGTTACATGTATCAGAACTTCAGTTCTTTTTATGGCTGGATAATATTGCACTGTATGTACATAACCACATTTTATTCATCTATTCAATGGTTGATGCACATTTGGGTTTCTTCCCTCTTTTGACAATTGTGAATCATGCCATTATGAACATCAACATGCAAATATTTGTTCAAATTCCTGCTTTCAATTCTTTTGGCTATATACCTAGAAAAGGGATTGCTAGGTCATCTGGTAATTAAATATTTTCTGAGGAAATGCCAAAACTGTCTTCCACAGTGCCTGCACCATTTTATAATCCCACTACCAATGCATGAGTATTCCCATTCCTCCAAATCCATTCCAAGATATGGAATTTTCCATTTTTTAATAACAGCCATTATAGCGGGTGAGAAATAATGTCTTATGCTATTGCTCTGCACTTCCCTATAGGCTAACGATATTGAGCATCTTTTCTTGTGCTTTTTGACCATTTGCATATCTTCCTTGGAGAAATGTCTAGTCAAGTATTTTGCCCATTTTTAAATTTGTTTTTTGTTGTTTGGTTGTTGAATTAAGATTTCTTTCTATATTCTGGATATTGTATCCTTATCGGATGTGTGGTTTCCAAATATTTTCTCCCATAATGTAGGTAGTCCTTTTACTTTCTTGATAAAGACCTGTGCAGCACGAAAGTGTTTTGTGGTTGTTGTTGTTATTGCTTTTGAGGTTACATTTATCTATTTTATTCTGTGGAAAAATTTATAAATGTCTCAAGAATGGAAGAAATATTTGATAGTCATCTAATTTTGTCCATTTTGTGGTTGTCAAACATAAAAAAATAAATGTATCTGAACTAAAAATGTATTGTATTTCTTTTCTTAAGAGCCCAAGAACATTTAGATGGTCTTAAAACTATACTCAAGAATATATATTATCCATTTAGTATATTCCTTAATAGTTAACTTTGCAAATTATTTTAAAGTTCTTTAATTTTCATTTCTCCAGGAGGCAGATTTATAAATCAGTACACATTTTCAACTTTGTTATTGTGTTATTTCTCCTTCTATAAGGTGTTTCTTTTCATTTGTGAAGTCCTAAATTTCAGTCTGAAAATATAGTAGAGCACATATCATACATGCCTTTAACAACAACATTTTAGTGAAATAAAAATGACTTTTTTTTATCCATTTGCTATACCAGCAAGTCATATGTGAAAACTAAAATCAATTTTGATTTATTGGATATTGCTTCTTTATGGGGTTTTGTTTGTTCGATTGTTCATTGATTGTTTCCTTATCATTCAGGGTGCCATGTTTTTTGGTAGTAGCTATCAGTGATGAGATATCAAGTGACAACACTTGATGAAATGTGAAATCCAAAAAAAATAATTGCTTCCTCAATTTTGAGGAGGTTATAGTTATATGTAAGTAAAAGAAAAATGACGACAAGAAGTATAAAAATCTTTTGTTGACAGTTCTGTTATTGACTGATTGCCCTGGGATGCTCATCTTCCATAAAAGTGAAGATAATGAATTGTATATATATTCATTAGAATTTTGGCCACCTCATATATTTAACTCATGAACTCAAGTATATTATCAAGAATCCATTTTAAGTTAGAAATTTATTTAAAAGTATATTCTCATTCATTCTTCAATACCAGGTACCAGAAACTGAGAATACAAAGATGAGTAATACAATGTTCTGTATTAAAAATTGGAGACTAAGACTATCAAATGCTATTATTTTGTGTCATAAGTGTATGAAGGGAATTATATTATTCCTTGAGGACAGTGGCAGATAGGTAATCAGAGTAACTAAACCAGGACCTAGTTACTATGTGTCCAGAATGGGCCAAATCCTGAAGTGAAGTTCTCAGTCTTGCAGACTGCCATGTCTGCCCAGGATTTCTGGCCCCAACTGCAAGGAATTAGGGTCCATATACAAAGTTAGAGAGGAAGGTGCACACAAGATCACCCCCATTTCTGATAACAGCTGCAAGTTTGGGGGTTCCACAAACTGTCCTCAGAGTTAATAATTCACTAGAAACACAGAACTCACTAGAAGCAGTTGTGCTTATGGATAAAGTTCATGGCAGAGAAGAATTCCAGTTGGAGCTAGCCAATTAAAGAATTACATAGAAATAATCAGGAGGGTTCCAAATGTAAAGTTTCCATTGTCCTTAGGGTGTGTTATTCTACTAAATCTATATGTGATAATATGTATGATTATTACCAACCTGGTGAGCTCATGTAAGCTTTGGTATCCAGAGTTTGCATTGGATATTCATTAAGTAGGCATAATGATAGGGTGAAACCTAGGAAAGGGTGAAACAGCTCTGGAGAGAGATAAGCCTCTAATACTTTATGTAAAATATTCAATATTTTATCAAAAATTGCCATATCTGTCTGGAAACAGAGTCATAAAATCCATAATGAAGCTGGGGAAAAGAGATGATTGAAATAGAACCAGAGGTAGTTCAGATATTAAGTTAACAGAATATGCCATTAAAATAACTATGATTAAGGGGTGCAAGGGTAGTTCAGTGGTGGAATTCTCACCTGCCATGTGGTAGACCAAGGTTCGATTCCCAGCCCATGCACTTTGCCCCCAAAAGAAAAAAAAATCAAGAAATGGTGCTGCAATAACAGGACAGTCATATGGAAAAAGAATAAGATGTGACTCCCACCATACAGCATCCAAAAAAAAAAAAAAAAACAGCTATGATTAAACTGTTAAAGAAAATAGAGTAAAAGTTTGAAAAGATAAAGATGTGTGAACTATACCAGAACTTTGGAATACATAAAAGAAATATAATGAAAATCTAGAACTAAAACCTAAAAGAAAATGAAAGTTTAAAAAAAATCAATAGCTGGATTTTACAACATATTTCACAGAGAAGAATACAGGACAAATGATTTGGAAGATAAGCTGATACACAAAGAAATTGAGGGAAAGAGAAAAAAGAAAAGAAAATACAGAAAAGGGTGTAAGAGACATGTTGAGTACAGAGGAGACATATAGTATATCTGTAATTGTTCCAGAGGAAACTAACAAGAAAAGGAGGGAAGAAATGATATTTAAAGTGATAATGGCTGAAAATTTCCAAAAACTGAAGAAAGACACTTGTAGCTGGTCTCCAAAGTCGGCCCCCAAAGAATAGCTTATTTTGTATTCATGGTCTTGTGTAGTCTCCTCCATTATTGAA